>JAYJKW010000218.1:0-93180 GCA_035084275.1 Hydrolagus colliei | reverse complement strand
TGGGGTTCCTGTAGCTCGGTGGTTAGAGCACTCGCCTTGCAAACGAGAGTCCTGGGGGGGGTTCAATCCCAGGCAGGTCAGGGCGAAACCTTGGGCAAGTTTCCTTACTCCACACACACGCCTGATAATAATCGCTCGAGAAAAAAAAAAAAATACATTTGTCATTTCATTCCATTTCAATCATTGAAGTTGATGTAGCATTTTTCACATCTCCTTGATGTCTCAAAGCGCCTCACAGAATACGCTGTAAAGTGAACTGACGGTATATCTGTGGGAGAAACGCGGCAGCCAATTGCGCACAGCGGCGTTCCCCCACAAACAGTCGTGGAGTGAAATGACAAATTTATGATTGTTTTTTTTCTTGAGGGATTTATTATCAGGCGCGTGTGTGGAGTAAGGAAACTTGCCCAAGCGGGGGGGGGGGGCAGAGAGGGAGATTGTGTGTTGAGTTCTAGATCAGTGAGAACGACTGAGATGCCTGGAAAAGGAAAACCCTACCTACCGTTACTCAATAAAGTATCCGATCGGATCAGACCCCATCGGATTCGCTCAGCGACTGTACTCTGCCCCCAAGCGTAAGTGCCTTACAGACAGTCCAGGACTGCCCGAGGCGCGACGGAGCGCAGCAGGAAACAGGCGAATCCCGGAAATATTCCATTCGGTAAAAAAAAAACAAAAATTGCTTCAAACGCCACTCGCTGAGGATTGTAACTGCCCTGGCAGCTGTGAAGCGAACCTGAACTTTCTATAAGCCCGTCCGTATCTCAGCCAAATAATATATGTGTAAGATCTCCTAAACCCACTTTCATCCTGTGGCCAAACTTTGTGTTTATTCTAAAATGGGAACAATTTTGCTTTAATGTAAAACGAACCCCTGGCTCCCAGAGTTCCCTGGCCACACCTGGATTGCATTAGTCGATCTCTCCCGAGCCATTCAACGCAGAGAAGCGTTCTGCGGCGTCTGGGAAAATCCGCCCGTTAAAATGGTCCGATTTCAAGTCTTCGCTCCACGAGCTGTAGAGCTCGAAGTCCTGGAGCTCAGCGGTTGGAGCGAGCGAGCGCTCGCACTACAAGCGCGAGACCTGTGTTTCGAATCCAGTCGGATTCGGGGCGAAACCTTGGGGCAAGTTTCCTTACTCCACACACACACACACACAGGCCTGATGATAATAATCCCTCGAAAAAACCTCACAAAAATAAAACATTTTCAATCCACGGCTGTTTGTGTGTGGGGTGGGGGGGGGGGGGGGGGGGGCTGGAAACGCCGCTGTGCGCATCGACTGCCGCTTTTTCGCCCACAAATATACGGTCGATATATTCACTTTTACAGTATATTCTGCGAAGCGCTTTGAGGCACACTGAAGAAGATGTGAAAAGCGCTGTATCGAATGCCAGGATCATTATTATTCTTCTTCTAAGCTGCAAGCGCCTCGATCGTCCTTGAAGGCACGGAAAAGGCCAACAACGCCAACATGCCCACGCATGGGGGCAAAAATTCCGCCTTAAAACCACTGGAGCTTCCCCTCCCCTCCCCTCCCCCTCGCCTCGCTCGCTCGCTCGCTCGGGCTCTGTCTGTGGAGTCTCCTAGCCCTCCTGATGTTGTCGCCGCGGAATGCCTACGCAGAGAGGAAACGCCTGTCCACAGGAAGAATCGGGAAACACACGCCCGACCGCCCTAATCCAACCTGACACGCCGTCTCCAGCGAGAGGGAAACTTAGCATGTCAGTCGGGTCAGCAGAGGTCATCCAAACAGTCAATAAAATATTCAATAAAGCACTCTGATATCATGGATCTGATACTTTCTAAAAAGCCTGAAATCCCTCATTTCTCGGCGCCCCCCCACCCCACCCCCACCCCTCCCCCGCCCCCCCCCCCCCCCGCGCGCGATTTAAATGGCTTCGCCGGTTGTGTTCAGAGCATGCTCCATTAACCCCTTACAGTCTAAACTGCTGTGTTATGCAACACGCCCCGGCACAATCCCTCCCTCTGGAGGAACGCCGGAGGGAAAGGCTGCCAGAGAGCGAGAGAGAGAGAGAGAGAGAGAGAGAGAGACAGAGAGCTAGCTTCACTCCCCGCCTCCCGGATTTCGTAACGGAAGATGTTTTTATCTTTCCTAAGTGTTTAAACGACCCCACCCAATGCTGATTTACAGGGTTACGCACAGCAGCATCCCTCCGCAAACAGCATGGATTGAAATGACGCTATACAAGTGTAGATACAGTATGTGCAGTGAAGCGCTTTGAGACGTCTGGAAGACATGATATCAAACTATCCAAAAGGATTATTATTATTATCATTATCTCTACTCTCTGGCAAATAAATATTTCCCGGTGTCAATCCCATAATTGCCCCTTCGCGTCCCTGAACCTGGGCTCTCTTGTCCAGCTGCCTCGATGGATTTTCTCGGCTTCGCTGTCTCGATCCCGAACAGCAGCTCATTCACAGGCCTGATTCCCGTGGCTCGGAGCCACACGCTTTATTTCCGCGACGTAAAAATCAACAGCAAATACAACAACAAAATGGCACCCGTACTGCGCCTTTCACGTCAGGAGGACGTCGCAAGTCGCTGGACAGTCGTTGTTTCCAACCAGAGCTGGCGACAGGGAGGGTGGAGGGAAAGGGTTTGTGGTGGCCGATTGGACCGTCGAAGAGGAGGGTCTTGAAGGGCTTTGTAAAGTGCGAACTCGTTTGGGTGTGTTCGATTTTTAAGCAGCGAGCCTCCCCGGTTGAGCAAATGGCAATGGCAAAGGTTTACGGAAACCCATGAGAGTTGAAATTCATCAGGACGATTCTGGCCTTTTCTAATTGACCTCATTCCACGTTAATCGCCTGCACAAAACAGCGTTTAAAGTGAATTACGAGATAGAAAACATGCCTGCGTGTTACAAACTTAGTGACCAAAATCACGATTCAAAGAGGCTCATAAATTAATCATGGCCCCCGCCACCTGACTGACAGTGCCAGGTATTAATGAATGCTGGAGCTACAATCCTACATCTACAATGTCTCATATCTTCAGTACTTTGTAACACTGGGTTTGGTCTTTGGACTTCACTGCTGGAAATCCGAAGATAAATAAAATCCTCCTGTACTTGATAGAACAGCCCGGTTCCTCTGATCGCTGTGCGTCGTTCAAACGCAGCAACATCCGGCACGGAACGATGGGAGCTCCCGTAGCTCAGTGGGTTAGAGCACTCGCCTTACAAACGTGAGACCTGTGTTCAAATCCAGGCAGATCAGGGTGAAACCTTGGGCAAGTTTTTTTACTCCACACACACACACACACACACACACACGCGCCTACCTCAGTTTGCCCTGATCTTTCACTCAGAAGCATCTTAAGGAAACAGGGAATGGGGACTGGCCCCGATGGGGTAAGGGATGCTTTGTGCCAACACTGGAGGTAAGGAGGTTCTGGTCAGTGTGACCTGGGAATGTTTAATGTCGTTTAATAAATCTGGAATGAAATCTGAAATGAAAACTGAAGTAAAACTGTTGCGATGAAACGTTGCCTCACTTGGCTCTCTCCATAGATGCTGCCTGACCTGCAGTGGATTCCGCACATACACACCCAACCACCCTACAACAAGTCCAACAACTCTTTTCGTCCCCATCTCCCAAAAAGGGTTTGCAGCAAACATTCTGTAATATGAACCTCTTTTCTGTCTTGTTCCCTATTCCATGTACAAATGTTGGCGGAACACACGTCACCGTGGAACTCAAAAGAGATGAAGTAAACTTCACAAGACCTGTGGAAAACACAGTTTTCTCTTGTCGGCCACTTAAACAAGCAGATCAACCCAGAAGTGATTAAAAAAAAAGTCTCTCTCTCATTCTGTGGAAATTCTGTTTGAAAAACAGAACCGGGAGATTAGCTCACACGAAGTTATCTCGCCATATGATCCAATCTGTGACTTAACCGTTGCTTTTATCCCCCCCCCATTTAGACTCGGCGCTCCGAAACACTGAACTCTGCACTGGCTCACTTTTTTTTTTACCGTGCTATTTCCACAGGATCCATTCAGCAAAGGGCAACAATGCTGGCTTAGTCTCGGTGATAGAATGCCGCGTTTGTGTTTGCAGCCCTGGCGGTAACAAACACTTACAGATGGCGTATTGACAGCTTTTGAACATATTCAGTCCTCAATGAAAACGAGGTTCGTACATTTTTTTTTAACACCCACAGATCTTGTACTATGGCGTTTCGTGACCCGCTGTTAAAAAATCCATGTCAACTAGGCCTCAAGCCCCACCCTACCCCACCCACCCTCCAGCTTTAACTCTGTCCTATCCAGTTAACGGGGGCTTCGTCAGAGCAATAATATACACTCATTTCCAGGATCACGTTCACAGTCACTCCCCCAAATGTTACTCTTCATCCTCACAACATCACTCTCCTACTGTCCGAAAGCCAGAAATAGGGAGCAGCAAATACTCCCAAGATTGTCCCAAGTATAGGAAGAATCCGATGTGGAGCTCCTGTAGCCTCAGTGGTTAAGAGCGCTCGCCTTACAAACGCGAAAGACCTGTGTTCGAATCCAGGTCAGGTCAGGGCGAAACCTTGGGCAAGTTTCCTTACTCCACACACCTGGTAATAATCCCTCGAAAAAACCACACAATAATAAAAATTGGTCAATTTCAATCCACGGCTGTTTGTGGGCGACGCTGCCGTGCGCATTTGGCTGCCGAGTTTCGCCTACAAATGTACAGTCAATTTGCTTTACGGTACATTCAGCGAAGCGCTTTGGGACGTCTGGAAGACATGGGAAAAACGCTATATCAAATGCAAGGATTATCATTATGATATACTGAACCATTGAGTGGCCTGTTCTACAGCCTCGAACCAGACAAATCTACAGCCACAGCAAGGCAATACTTGGCACTGTTTAAGAAAAAGAAACCTCAAGAATGTCACGACTGAAGTGATGCGTCAGTCTGGCTAACATCCATTTCTTCTAAACAGATGAAAGCGATGCAAATCGACCCAGATTCTCCTTCAGCCGATCGAATAAATCATCAAGTGTTTCCTCCCTCTCTCCGCGCACTGCCTTTTGTTAGCCCGAGTTTGTTGGGAACGTCGATCGGAAGTTAACGGTACGAGACCCAAAGCCCACCAAAGATCGAGCGTCACTCGATCCACGACCGTATGTGGGACGCTCCGTGGTGAGCAATTGGCTGCCGCGTTTCACCCGCAAACTGCAGTCGCGCGCAACACACTCTAGCAAGTGCTTTGAGACGTCTCAACGAGTCAAAAGCTCAAAGCGATAATGATGAATAAATAATAATCCTTGCATTTGATACATCGGCTCATCACATCTTCTAGACACCTCAAAGCCGTTCACAGAATGCACTGTCGAGCAAGTGGGTCCCACAAACAGTCGTGGATTGAAACGACCAGTTTGTCGTTTGTTTTTTCTTGAGGGATTATTATCAGGCGTGGGGGAGTAAGGCAACTTGCCCAATTGAACCCAGGTCTCTCCCTTGCGAGGCGAGTACTCTCTCCACTGGGCTACAGGCCTCCATTTATCCATGTTAAACAGTGTGAACCTGGACTTCTCAGATATGAGCACGTGTGAAAGGTGTGAAGGTAGGGTCGTGGGTGGCCTTTCGCAGATGCCCGCAGCGCAACAACAACAACAATTTACATTTATAGAGCACAGGAACGACAACAACAACAAGAACAACAGAATAATATTTGTACAGCGCCTTTCACGTCGGGAGGACGTCCCAAGGAAGCGATGTGAGGAGGGGGAGGAGGCATCTTGACATCCCTTGGAAATCCATCAATTGTTTGCGCCTCTCTTATAACCCACAACTATACAGGACAGTCAATCCATTTGAATACAGTATATTCCGTGAAGCGCTTTGAGACGGTGACAGGATATGAAAAGCTGCTATAACAAATGCAAGGATGATTATTATTATTTTATTATTGAGGGATTATTTTTGAGTATGCACGCATGCTAGCGCACACACACGTGCATGTACATTCACCGTGACATTTTTTGGGGTGCGAGTCTGGCCTGGAAGTTTGATTTATGCCTGTGATTTTTTTATGGGGTGGGTGGTGTGGGGTGGGGTGGGTATGAGGTCGACAATCCCTTTCTGTTCCGAGATCGAGCACAGTGGCGTGTTACAGGAAACGCTTTTTTTTTTTAAAAAAAGCCTTGATAAAAAAAAAATCTCTCCATAGTTCAAAGGTAATAGGAGACAAGGATGAAATCTTGATAAATCTACAGGAAACAGCAGAGGCTAATACTGGACAGATGACAGATTCCAGATTCGTGTGTTCTCGCAGCCAAGATGGGAGGTTTTTGTATCAAACACTGGCGCATTATGCTGCCTGCCCACACTTTACCCGATGCAGATTAAAAAATTCTGGCAGGGAAATGAGAACTGGCTATTCACGTTCTGCCTCGAGGTCCGAATTTCCAATCGAACGCAACAGTGGCCGACGCGGACAAAGCGCCCAGTGCTCGCTCGCTCCCCCAGTCACTTGAGACTTGGGTTTTGTCACATTTATTTGTTGGGTTACAAAGGGACCTTCTCAAACGCTCTGGCTCGCTCGCACGCGCACACACACACATACACACACTCACACAAGCCCTCCCGAGCCATCCCCGATGCCCATAACAGGCAAATGCCATCCGCAAACACATTTTGGCGACGCATCGTACACCACTCTGGGCTATTGCAGACAATCAGAAGCTTTCTCCCCCACCCCCACCCCTACCCCCACCAGCACCCGCTCCATCCTTCCTCACCACCCCTCACCACCCACCATCAATTTAAAATCCAGAAACATTTCAAACGCAGCTTCTCTGTCGCTCCCGTGAATAGCCTGGGGGACCTTCCCCTCTTGCTCTCGCGCTGTGTGAACTCTAGCATTTCAGCCTCTTGAAAGGGGAATGCATCAAAGCGGCCAGAAGTACTAATTATGATGGTGGCTGCATTTTATTAAAGATTCTCTGATCGCTGGACGCACAGTGCAGTGATGTGTGGAGGAGGAGAGCGAGGAGACGAGTTACTGCCGAAGCCATCCGCCTGTAAAATAGCCCTCAGCGATCCCCCCCCTCTCCCCACCACCCCCCAGCACACCCCCCTCCCACCAACTGGAGGAGGTCGGAGAGCCTAGCCTCCTGCCTGGTGATCACAGCACGAGCGCGGTGGCGATGATGGGGGCAGTGAGGAAAAGCCAAGGCCAGTGTGGCCCAGGCTTCTCGAGGACGCGGCCCCTCAACTCACACACACAGAGAGAGAGAGAGAGAGAGACGTAGACTCACTGATCAGACTATGTGTCGGACCGACTATCACCTGCTTAACCATCAGATTAGGTCCCAACCATCACCTTCCTTGTTACACCGCCAGGAGCCATGTCTCTCTCAGCGACTTGTGACCAATGTTTCTCACTCGTCTGCGAAAGCTAAAGCTTCTATGATGCAGAGAAAACCCTCGCTGTCTAGCCGTCACTGTCCCTTCTCTCATTGACACACTGCCTAATCAAATCCTCAACACGTTTCAAAGCGCTTCAAAGCCACACACTGTAAAGTGTCGCGAGCGTGTGTTTTGTAGGAAAACACAGTAAACTTGTTATGACCTGAATGCTGATTTTTTTTATTCCCCCCCCCCCCCCCATCTCCACCCTCCCTCCTCCAACCCCCACCTCCCCCAGGGGGATTGTTGGCCCAGACACCAGGAGAAACTTCCTTCTCTTTCCCATGTTCCATGGGATCTTTTAACTTGTTTCACTTGACCCGTCGCAGCCAGGGCCTCGGCTGAACATCTCATCCGGAGGACGGCACCTCCGATGACGCAATGGAATGTCGATCTAGCCCGAGACGAGATGTGGAGATTGAGATCAAAGTCCGCAAACCAGGGGCTCCAACCGAGAGCCTCCTATCACTTTTGCAGCAGGATTTTCCCCATTGGAGACAGACACAGGTCACGTTTTGCTGACGAAAGGCATTTCCATCTCAATTTCTCTCACTCGTTGCTATTTTGAACATCGCCAGAAAATTAACCTGACTTAGCTATGCTGATGTTGTGTGACCATATGTGACTTCTGGTCATGGGACCCCGCAAAAAACTACGGGTTCAATTATTTGTCATGTATAAACCATACATATGAAAAAAACCACAACAATAAAATTGGTCATTCCAATCCGCGGCTGTTTGTGGGGGGGGGAACGCTGCTGTACGCAATTGGCTTCCGCATTTCGCCCACAAATATACAGTCAATTCACTTTGCAGTATGTTCTGTGAAGCGCTTTGAGACGTCGATAAGATGTGAAAAGCCGCTACATGGAATGCAAGAATTATTATTAATTATTATTATCGTTATCGTCATTAGAGAGTGTTATCCACTGAGCCAAACCGACACTGTTGAGAGCCTCACTGCTACTCTCAAACGATTCCCACACATCCTGGAGTGATTCCCTGGCTGTCAGTGTCACTCCTCGCCTTCTCTCTCTCTCTCTCTCTCTCTCTCTCTCTGTGCCGCCCATACCAGGAATTCTACCTCCTGGTCGGTCTCACATAAGCCCCGTGCGGTGAGAGGAGACCCACCAGGCCGCTAACACGGTTGATTAACAAGTAGTTGATCCACTTCGCGTCTTCAGGCAGCGCACAGCACGAGGTCGAGATGAAGTCATCGAAGTGACATTCTAACTGAGCTCCGCACTGGAGACCGA
Organism: Hydrolagus colliei; assembly: GCA_035084275.1. NCBI lineage: Eukaryota > Metazoa > Chordata > Chondrichthyes > Chimaeriformes > Chimaeridae > Hydrolagus > Hydrolagus colliei. The sequence continues at coordinate 84,489 of JAYJKW010000218.1, read as the reverse complement.
AGCTACTGACATCCGAGTTAGCGTAAAGGGCTACAGAGCAACCCCAGGTACCCGTCTCTCGGCTGGCCTGGCGTCTCTCCGCTCGCCCGTTCGCCCAATTGTGACATTTAAGTCTTTTTTTCACTTCACTGAGAGATTACACCACAGAACATCCGATGAGCAGATGAAAGCGGAATGAACTTTGGAGAGAGAGCTGACAGAGAGATTCGCTGAAAAGATGCGGACGTTTGTGGTTCACAGGGACGGTTTGGACGCAAAGCATCCGCCGGAAAGAAAGTTTCAGCTTTTAAAACGGATTTGTCAAGAGAAAAGCGCGGTAGAATTCGCCCCTTAACCTTCTGGAGGCGGACGCAATATTTACGTCTTGTTGTTGCGTGCTTTTATTCGAAGCGAAACTAATTTGTGGAGCTCCTGCGGCTCAGTGGTTAAGAGCGCTCACCTTAATAAGCGTGAGACCTGTGTTTCGAATCCAGGCAGGTCAGGGCGAAACCTTGCGCAAGTTGACTTACTCCACACACAAAAACACACACGCGCCTGATAATAATCCAACACAATATGGCTGCCGCGTTTCGCCCACCCACACATATACGGTCAATTCACTTTACAGTGGATTCTGTGAAGCGCTTTGAGACGTCTAGAAGACGTGAAAAAGCGCGATATCAGAATGCAAGGATCAAATGATTAAAAGAATCCTCCAGGTCTCGAGTGGGAAGGGGTTCAACGTGAAGCCTAACGAATCTATTACCCGCGGAGATCGCTGCCGTAAACCGGACTAAAAACATATCTGCTTCTCATCAATAAATTGGAGCAGCGCAGTGATTCCCGCAAAGACAAGCGTTCGGGGCGTGGAGGGGAGTTCCCTTTGTGGAAGTTTCCGGCAGAGAGTTGTAAACAGAGACAGCTTTAACTGAGCAAATCTGCGACGCTGACAGGAGGCTGAGGCCGTCTATGTACGACAAGAGAGGGGCGTAGAGCGAGGAAGTGTGTGCGAGATTGATAGCAAATCATGGGCTGGGCAGCCGGACTGCCTCCATCAGCAGCTCGTGGAGCTCAGTGGTTAGAATTTGCCCTTTCACGTTCTGGAGGCGGCCGCAATATTTACGTCTTGTTGTTGCGTGTTTTTATTCGAAGCGAAACTAATTTGTGGAGCTCCTGTAGCTCAGCGGTTAAGAGCACTGGTCTTAATAAGCGTGAGACCTGTGTTCGAATCCAGGCAGGTCAGGGCGAAACCTTCAACAAGCTTCCTTGCTCCACACACGCGCGAGTCAATTCACTTTACAGTACACTCTGTGAAGCGCTTTGAGACGTCTAGAAGACATGAAATGCAGGGATTAATATTATTATTATTAACATCTCCCCTTTGATGTTTGTTAATGAAACCCTCTACAGGTTTGGTCTGTTTGGCTGTGTCGGTCGGTCTGACAGCCAGCACCACAACACAAAAAGCGCTTAGAGACGTCGACAAGACGTGGAAAGCGCTATATAAATGTAAGGATTATCATTATTATGGTTATTAAAAATAATAGGTGAGTGAGTGAGTGAGTGAGTGAGTGAGTGAGTGAGTGAGTGAGTGAGTGAGTGAGTGAGTGAGTGAGTGAGTGAGTGAGTGAGTGAGTGAGTGAGTGAGTGAGTGAGTGAGTGAGTGAGTGCGTGTGTGTGTGAGAGAGGGTGTGCGAGTGGGTCTGGTCCCTTGAATCAGTGTGCAAGGAGACAAAGAGGGAAGATTTATTTTTCGTCCTCTTTCATCCTCTGTGTTTTCCCTCCTCTGTTGCCCACCCCTCATATACCCCCACCCCCCTCGCCCCCCCCACTTGCGTACCCACATGTGCGTGGGAGTGGGTGGGTGGGTGGGCGGCGGAGGGAGGGAGGGAGGGAGGCGACAGAGGCAGAAAGAGAGAGTGGTTAACAACCTCTACAAGGCTGTACATTCTCTGCCGTCACGAGCTGGCTAACTTGTTAGTTAAACCACCCCCCCACCCCTCCCACCCCCGCACCCCCCACACACACACCCCAATCTGTCTTGCACGACCATATGCTCTCTGTGTGGGTTTGGGAGGAGGGAAAATAAATGTGAAGCTTTTGTAAAGCTCGTGACCTAGATGTCACCGAAATCACTTCTGGGTCAAAAATAATCACCCATAAATAATCTCCGGGTCCATCCAGAGGATGTGTGGCACAACGAGTAAATAATTTGCTAACCACCCATGGCACAAGCGGAGTTAGAGTGAAGGGAATCAAGCAAGCGCTCCATTGAAGTGACTTTGACATCTTCACTAGAGAGTTACATCTCAGGCGCTCTTTCTCTCTCTCTCTCTCACACATACACACACGCACTGAGTGAGTGAGTGAGTGACTGACTCTCACACATATTCTCTCTCTCTCTCTCTCTCATACACGCTCTCGCACAACTCTCACACGCACGCACTCACTCACTCACTCACGTACACATTCGTTTACACATCCACACTCACTCACTCACGATCTCTCTCACAAACACTTGCTCGCGCATGAACTCTTGACACACACACACATACACACACACAAATTCTCTTTCACACTCACTGACTCACACACTCACAATAATGATAATACGGCACTAATAATAATCCTTACATTTGATGTAGCGCTTTTCACATCTTATCGACGTCTCAAAGCGCTTGACACAGAATATACTGTCAAGCGAATTGCGCACATTTGTGGACGAAACGCAGCAGCCAATCGCGCGCAGCAGCGTCCACCATAAACAGTCGTGGATTGAAATGACCAATTTTTATTACAGTATTGTGTTTTTTTTTGTGGGGGGACGGATTACTATAAGGGGCGCGCGTGTGTGTGTGTGTGTGGAGTAAGGAAACATCATCAACAACAACAACAACAGTAACAAAATGATATTGATAGAGCGCCTTTCACATCAGTTCACAGAGTGTGGGGAGAGTTGGGCTCGCTGGGCAGCTACTGGCTCTTCGTGGCACTCGCCAGCCAGTCAGTCACTGCACAGAGGCAGCCCTGAGCTGCGCTGCTTCTATAAACCCACAGCTAGTCGTTTGGTGTATTGCTTCTCAACTGCACGTAACCTCTTCTGCTCAATGAGTTCACGCACAGTAGCCTACATAATCGCTAGCCGTTTCCGCGTAATGCGTTAAATCACCCCCAAAAAGCAGAGCATGGCAGTGCCTGAGTGCCTCTCACACACACACACACACACAAGCGCACGCGCACACACACACACACGCTCCACTTAACTGGTTTAAGAGGTTGTCCTTACGAACGGCGCTAACGCAAATGCTAAATGTGCCAGATATCTCACAACACTGCAGGCTCTGCCCCTCTCTCCCTCCTCGTGCGTGTGCGTGCGTGTGCGTGTGTGTGTGTGTTATGATGGTAGAAAAGAAGGCTTTTAGCATATGTGAATATTAAATCGCCCAGTCACCATGCATTAGCATGTGCTGCTGTGATGGCGTGTCACTCAGGGCTCTATCACCTGAGCAGCGCATTCAAGGTCATTCCCACATCTTGCGTATCGCTCGCTCAATCGCTCGTTCGCTCCCAGGAATTTTACAGGGCTGCACTTCCAGGACTCCGGGGCATATCTGGCTGGCCCTCCCCCTCCCACCATTTGTGGAGTTCCTGTAGCTCAGTGGTTAGACTGAGCGTGAGACATGTGTCCGAATCCAGGCAGATCAGGGCGAAATCTTGGGCAAGTCTCCTTACTCCACACACACACACACACACACACACACACACACACGCGCACACACACACGCGCACACACACGCGCACACACACACGCACTCACCCAATAATAATCCCTCAAAAAAAACCACAATCGTAAAATTGTTTGTTTCAATCCACGACTGTTTTGCGGGGGACACAATTCTCTTTACAGGATATTCTGGGAAGCGCTTTGAGACACAAGTCACTAGAAGACGTGAATAGCCGCTGTATCAAATGCAAGGATTATTATTAGTATTATTATTATTATTACATCATGAACCCATTGGGAGAGAGACCTCAAAACAAGCAACAGAACGAACAGCCAGAAGGAGTGAGCACAAACAAGGTTTTGCTCTCCCCCCCAAAACAGCCTTGGATTTCGCCGTCTGATTGTAGAAAATCTAATGCCTTCAGATCATCGGGAGTGTGAAATGTTAGGGTGGTCTGTCAGCTACGCTTAACCCAGCGCTTTGGTGATTACAGCCATCGCTCGCAACCCCCTCACTGGTACAGAGCGTGGTCTCAGGGCCACGAGAGTGTAAAGAAGGAACGAACGGAGCAGTAATGAGATGCTGCCATCTATGGTTAAAGGCATAGGCGACCGACCCCAAAATACTGCAGCCTTTTCAAAAAGTACGTCCAGAGAGACAAACAAGCAAACGCGCCACGAAAGTTTACACGGGGTACATTTCGCGTCGGCGCTCACTGCCGTTAAGCCGGTGTCCGAACCCGGGGGTTTTTAACTAGCGTTCAGAGGGATTTACTCATTTATGTGAGCCTAGTTAGAGCACTCGTCTTACAAGCGGGAGACCTGTGTTCGAATCCAGGCAGGTCAGGGCGAAACCTTGGGCAAGTTTCCTTACTCCACACACACACACAGACACACGCCTAATAATAATCCCTCCAAAAAAAAGCACAATAATAAAATTGGTCATTTCAATCCACGGCTGCTTGTGGGGGACGCTGCCGTGCGCAATTGGCCGCCGCGTTTCGCTCTCCCACAAATATCCATTGAGTTCACTTTACAGTACATTCTGTGAAGCGCTTTGAGACGTCAGTAAACGTGAAAAGCGTCATATCAAATGCAAGGAGTGTTATTATTATTATTTTAACTAGCGTTCAAAGGGACTGAATTCAGAATTTCCTCATTTCACGGGATCCTTGAAGGCAAACCTGGGAAAGGCCGACACAGCCACCCATAACGCTTTATCTTCGCATTCTGAACCCGTTTATTTTTTAAAAGAACAACACATCAGATACTGAAAAGTAAATTGACCAGAGTTCCTCAGTCGGACCACTTTGTTAAATTTGTTCCAGACCGACAGAAGCAGAGAGCGAGAGAGAGACAGAGAGACAGACACACACACACACACACACTCAAAGGCAGAAAGATAGAGCACGAGAAAGACAAATAAACACACACGCAGATAAACACAGACATTCACACACATGTACATACACGCGCGCAAATCCAAAGACAGATAGAGCGAAGTGAGAGAGAAGGACAGACACACAGACAGATACACATACACATTGCCATGAAGAGAAAGGGAGAGCATGAGAAAGACAGATACACGAACACACACACACACACACACACACACACAGAGCAAAAGGAAGAAAGATTGAGGGTGTGTGATAGACAGATGGACAGACAGACAGACAGATACACATATACACACACAGAATCAAAGGCAGAAAGATAAGAGTGTGAATGACAGACAGACGGAGAGACCCACACAGCCAACGCTCGAAAGAAAGACACACACACACACACACAGGTAGAGGGGAAGCAATACAGAGGAACATGCAGACAGAAGAGGCATAGACAGAGTGACGCATCCAGACAGAGGGACAGACAGACAGACAGACAGACAAGACAGACAGACAAGACATACAAGACAGACAGAACGAGAGACAGGAAGTGTAGTGTATGTGCGTGTGTGTGTGACAGTTAGACTCTGAGGAACAATTTGGATTTTATCTGTTGCGGTGGAAATCACTCGGGGAGGAGGGGGTGGGGGGGGAGGAGGTGGGGGGGGGTGGTAGGTGCGAAACAAACGAGCTGAACTAACATCTTGAAGGAGCGACAGGCAGACAAGGTGAACCAACATTGCGGTGTGGTGATAGGAAGTCACTCGGCCCCACTTCAAAGTTCCCAGTGGCCATTAAAACGGGGTTTTAACCCTTTAAACCCCAGCTAAATCTAAAAAATCGTTACGAAGCCGACTTGTAAAACCTCGGTGCATGTGTCTATTAAAATGGTGGCTAATATGAGGGCCTGTTCAGCGTCTTGGCACAGCCTGTCTCTCTCTCTTTCTCTCTCTCCCATCTTTCCCGCACCTGCATGCGATGTCGGTGGTGGTGGTGGGGGGGGGGGGGGGAGCGGGTGGGGGGGGGAGTGTCGCGGAGGAAGTGAGCTGGGGCCTGATGGAAGGTAATCGAGGCCGGCCAGCCGGCTAGCCAGACAGACACGAGTGGGCTTGGGCTCTTTGGGTGAGGGAGGGGGGGGGTCAAGCTGGGTCACGACCTCAGGGCTGAACGGCCAAGTAGAAATCTTTAAGGACATGCCTGATGGCTTCAGGTAGTTTTAGATTACTTCATTTCCCAGCCCTGGTGTAATAGGAAATCAGATAGGATCTCGGGCCGAGGGTAAGGAACAAGATATCAGACCCTGTGCTCAAAAAGGCCGACGGCTTGCACTGATTGCATGGATCCGACTCACATTAACCTCCAATTTCTCAGCGGCTGATTACTGCGCACGCACGCAACAAATACCGGGGGAAATGGGGAGTCCTGGGTCTTCGCAGGGACTGAATGGCTGATGTGTGCAGGGAAATTGCAGGAACTGGTTGCTTTGTGTCAGATCACTCCGTGATACCATGCAGAAAATCACAGTCCACGTTCACTTACGACGGGGATGGGTGGACGGGGGGGGGGGGGAGGGGGGGGGCGGGGGTAGAACATCGCTGGAGCCCTCACTGGCTTCCTGCCCCCGCCCCCCCACCTTCTCCACCGCTCGCTCTCCCCCCAGCTATCCCTACTCCTCCCTACGCGAGAGAGACTCGCTGAGGTTTGGATCTCACCGTAGTTAATGAACACTTGCAGCTTGGTGGTTAGAGCGACTCGCCTTACAACCCGTGTTTCGAATCCAGGCAGGTCAGGGGGCGAAACCTGGGCAAGTTTCCTTACTCCACACGCAATACACACGCGCGTGCCTAATGACAATCCCTCACATAAAAAAAAACGCAATAATTAAAATTGGTCATTTCAATCCCCGACTGTTTGTGGGGGAACGCCGCTGTACGCAATCGGCTGCCCCTTTTCGCCCGTACAAAATTACAGTCAATTCACTTTACAGTATATTCCGTGTGAAGCGCTTTCTGACGTCGGTGAGATGTGAAAAGCTGCCGCATCAAATGCAAGGATTATTATTATTATTATTTATTAACATTGGCAGCCATCTCCCGCTCTGGTGCGTCCGCAAGCCGCTACCTCTCGAATCGGACTCCTGGTCAGTGCTTGAGGGGGCAAGCCATCGTGCAATTGGGTGGCATCGATTCCTGAAAGATCCTGGTGCCAAGGAATGCTTGTGTGTTGGCTGCCGTTAAGAGCGGCCCGTCTCTCCCCACTGCTTAGGTGCCATCTGCACTCGTGCGGGCATTCACCAAAGCTTTTTTTTTTTAGGGGGGGTGGGAGGGGCGGGAGGGAGGAGGAAAAAGACACAATTAATGGCGGTTTAGCTGGTGGATCGGGGCCGATGATTTGAGGAGGAGGGCACGGAGCTTGCCCCAGTCCTGCAAAGCCGCTGTGCAAACAAACCTTCCTCATAGTTTATCTAAAGCAGACGTAATTCGATGAATCATTACGATAGCCGGAGGGGCAATGCTTATGTCTAACTCGCCGAGGTGTTTAATGCTGAGTGAAACGCTATCAAAAGCCAACCGGGGAAGAAAAAGACACGTCGGGACCAAAACGCCTTGTCGAAAGAAATGACATCACTTTCTGTGGCTGGCTGGAAAATACAGCGTTTCTCTTTGCGAATGCTCTTTTTTTACCCAAGCGCTGGGGGTGCGTCATCTCTCCCTGACTCAAACCTATCAGTCCCTGCATCCGGTAGCAGCAGTGATCAGGACGCTGAGGGCTGGTCCTGACACCCAGAGCTCCATAGGTTGCGTTTACCTGGCATGTAGGAGAGATAAGGGGGAGCGGGGAGGGGAGGGGAGGGGAGGGGAGGGAGGCAGGGTGGCAAGAAGAAGGGGAACAGCTGGAGTCAGTCCGCCCTTTGAGTTGGCCAACGGTTGGATAGAGGGAGAGTGGAAGTAAGGTGAGTTAGGTCTTCCACAAAAAAATACTCAGTGACTTGTGTATCAGTAGCCCGTGTTTCCTGTGTCACCTGGTGAGGTGTGGAGGTTTGGAAGGCTTTGGAATGTCCCACCTCACGGATATCTTGTAGACTCGTTCCGAAACTTGCTAACGATCCAAACCACTTTCTCTGGTGGAGCTCCAGGGGGGAGTGACTGTGTAAGGGGGGGAGGGGGGGGGGGGGGGGGGGGGGGGGGGGGGGGAAATCTGCGATGACATAATAATAGTAAGAAGAATCCTTGCGTTTGATATGTAAAGTAAACTGACTGTATATTGTGGAAAAAAAAATTAAAAAAGTGAAGGATCTGCAGTATCTTGCAAATGGAAACAGAAAATCTTCAAAAACGCATAACAGAAATGGTTGGCCGGGACCCGATCGCTATCTTCCAGCCGTTCACTGCTAAGGACGAAGTGAACAAACGACTCTGGAACTCACACGGCAACTCGTTTGCGTGCGATCCGATCAAACAGACAGCCAAGCGTCTGACTCCTCCAACAAACACTGATGTCTGACCAGCTCCTCGTGAAAGGCAGTCAAAACACGGGACAGCGGATATCTGGGAGCGATTACGAGGCAACCCTCTAATCTCGGGATTCGGATGACAGTCAGAAAGTACTTGTGGAATTTATAGCTGTTATCTGAGTCCTCCTCTGTCGTCCATCTCCCCACCCCCCCCCCATCCCCTCCTCTCCTCTCCCTCTCCCTGGCAACTTTTGATTATAGCCTTGAAATGATTCCCTGGAACCTGCTGTTATTACTATGTATAAGACGCACTAAGGTTTAACTTTTTCTTAACAAGGGGGTCTATTTCGAGTTGTACTTGTTGCTGTCTGTGACTGTGTCCCTGACAATTCTGACTCACGAGTGGATTAGCGAGCCTCGGGCTCCAGTTCTGGATCTTTTCCACCGGAACTGTCGGAAGAGTGAATAATATAACAATAAATAATCATACTCCTTGCATTTTGCATTGGGCGCTTTTCGCGTCTTCTACACATCTCAAAGCGCTTCACCGACGACCCTGTAAGAAGTGAATTGACTGCATGTTTGCGGGCGGAACGCGGCAGCCATTGCGCACAGCGGCGTCTCCCCCCCCCCCCACGGTCGTGGATTGAAATGAACGATTTTTTCAATTCTAGGTTATTTTGGGACGGATTATTATCAGGCAGAAACTAAACTTGCCCAAGGATTTTTGCCCCCCTGAACTGCCTTGGATTCGAAACACAGGTCTCGCGTGTTTTGCAAGTCGAGCGCTCTAAACACTGAGCTACATCCAGGACTCCCACAGCCGTTCAGTAAAGAGCGCGTCCGCATTCCTAGCTCCCAGGATGAGACGAGACGCCATTTTCTTTCTGGGAGCAAGAGCAGATTGTGATCGGAAGCGTGCGGTGTTCCCAGGACTCAGAGAGCTCAAACACATCCTCCACCGGGGCTGCTGGACTCGGGGGCTAATCCAAAACGTTCAGATAGATAGATAACCCGCCTCAGAGGTCATGCACGCAAGGGTTTCAACTGCTCACTGAGGTTTGAACTGAGTTCAGTGGTTTGCGATATTTATTCCCGCGCTGGTTTTCGACAGACAGGAGGCGAGCAAAAAAACAAGAGAAATGTTTTATAGACTCACGGATAGAATAGGGTAGTATTTTTCCTGCTCCCTGTCGCAGTTTTATTCTTACTTTCAAGTTTCCATTCCACGCCACCCACCCACCAACCCACCCACCCACCCAGCCCATCCGTCCACCCACACACACACACACACACCCGCACTGAGTGTAGATCAACGCTGGAGTCAGGAATCTTGCGTGTTGTATTGAGTGCCTGCAGCCACTTACGCCCCGAAACCCAGGAACTCTCTCCCTCAATCCCCACCACTTTCCCCCACTGTGCTTACGATCACCTCTCCCCACTGCCCACACAACGCCCCGCTACCCCACCCCACCCTATAGGCTCCTTATCAGACTCCGCCACTTTCAAGCGCTCCAGGACGCTACCCTGCGTAATATGATATATAATAATCCTAATCCTTGCATTTTGATATAGAGCTTTTCATATCTTATCGACGTCTCAAAGCGCTTCACAGAATATCATGTAAAGTGAATTGACTGTATATATTTCTGGGCGAAACGCGGCAGCCAATTGCGCACAGCAGTGTCCCCCACAAACAACAGTCGTAGATTGAAATGACCAATTTATTATTGTTTTATTTGGGGAATTATTATCAGGCGCGCGTGTGTGTGGAGTAAGGAATCTTGCCTAAGGATTCGCCCTGACTTGCCTGGATTTGAACACAGGGAGGGGCGGGAGAGAGTTAGGAGGGGACGGAAAGAGTTGGGAGGGCAGCAGAAGGCACGATCGAAGAGGAGGGTCTTGAGACCGGCCTTGAAGGTGGCGAGGGAGGGAGAGAGGCGAATGGACTGTTGGATGGATGGAGTTCCAGAGTGTAGGGGGGAAGAGAGGCTGAAAGGTAGGGCGGGTTCTGGCTAGTGACATGGAATAGGCCGGAGCCCACTGAATGGATGGGGGAAGGGAAGTTTCATAGGGGGACAGCTCCTATGTAACAAGGCCCACGACGGTGGAATCTGCGATCAGGAGGAACCACGAAAACAGAGTCTGTTACAAGGAGAGATTTGTAATTAAGCTGCTCGTGAATACGAGGCTTCGAATGTTACTATCGGAATAAACAGCCCCAAACTTCGAGGAGGAATCGGAGGTGATCCTCTTCGCAAACGTTGGCAGGCGGGCCGCGCTGATGAAATGACGCAAATGGGAACTCAGAAGGGAAGAGCGAGAGAGAGCGCGAGAGAGAGAGCGAGAGCGAATGAAAGGCGCCGCTTTCCATTCCGGAAAATGGGGCGCTCAGTCACTCCGCGACTTGGCAGTTCCAAGTCTTTTTTTTCTCTCTTCCTCCGTGGACTTTCTCTCTCGTCAATCCCCCGGATGATAGATCCATGCGGATCAGGCTGGCTAGCCCTGCTCTAACCTCCCCCATCTGGAAGAGAAGTAACCAGCCTCTGGGCTACTTTGAACCCTTCCCAGCTGTTGGGTTTGGGGTGGTTTTTTTTTTTTTTTGGTTTTGTTTTTGTGAGGTTGAGAGAGCATATTTTTATAAATGATTGCCACATCCTCAGCCAGCTGTTGACCCCCATCTCTGGTCCCCATACATGGCATGTTTTTCATTTCTCCTGCTTGCAGTGTGGGACTGACCCCGGCGGAGTTAGCCCGCTAACGAACAGCCCCCTTTTTTTAAAAAAAACGTGTGAATGCCAGCATTTGGAAGGAGACAAAAGATGCACAGTGCAGTTCCTGGGGCCGGTGTTTGGCTCCAGGCTAGAGTCACAGACCTCGAGCCGAGGGAGGGCGCATCAGGAGGGGCCTCTGACTACGGGACGGAATCATTCTGGGCGATTCTCATGGATGGATGCAAACGCAATAAAACCACCGCACCCCCAGCCCCCCCACCACCCCACCCCACCTTGGAGCTCCTGTAGCTCAGTGGGTTAGAGCCACTCGCCTTACAAGTGTGAGACCTGTGTTCGAATCCAGGCAGATCAGGGCCAAACCTTGGGCAAGTTTCCTTACTCCACACACACACACACCTAATAATAATCCCTCCAAAAAAAACCACAATAATAAAAATTTGTCACTTTCAACCCACCCACGACTGTTTGTGGGAGACGCTGCTGTGTGCAATTGGCAGCCGAGTTTCGCCCACAAATATATACAGTCATTCTGTGACGCGCTTTGAGACGTCGATAAGATGTGAAAAGCTGTTATATCAAACGCAAGGATTATTTTATTATTATAAAACTCAGAGACTGTGCCCGAGCTTCACGTCTCGGATCTGCCCACTTCCTTGGGGGCGGTGGGGGTAGGGATGGTGGGGGGGGGGGGGGGGGGGCGTTTCAAGCTGGAAAATCTGCCGTGACCCCCTGCCACCGCCACGCTGAACTCCACAGCTGATTCCTGTTACCTGAGACTCCGATCCGCTGCACAACACACAAGCTTTCAAAGCCTCGTTTTATTTAGCTTTTGATTAATATCCCTAAACGCGGTTTGATACGGAGCGACATTAAATGCAGAAGAATGCGTGTTTGTTCAAACAAAAACAAGAGTAAAAAAGGTTGATAAGCGCAGGGATCAAATAAACTACCAGCAACAGGTGGCGGAATGAGGAACGCTGTAGAGTTCCAAAGAGGAACTAGAGAAGTTCCTGGATATTCAACAGTCTCAAAGGGTCATTAGATGATAAGATCGATGTATTGATGCAACTGCAGCATTTGCAGCTCCGTAGACCAATGGGTCAGTCTGAACACTGTGTGTTCCTGAACTTACTCTTACAGGTAATTGATGAGGTGTTCACCTGATCTGAATGCTGGTCGGGATATCAGGCAACAGAACTAAACGGAGCCCATTTCTGCCCTGATTGTGGGTTCTGACGAGTGCACTGACAGAAAGTCAGTCTCTACACTGCAGAAATACAACAACGGTAGCAATTTAATAATCCTTGGAATTTCGTACCGCGCTTCTCGCGTCTTCTCGGCGTCTCAAAGCGCTCCGTGAGAATACACCGCAAAGTGAACCAACCGGCTGTGGATTTGTGGGCGAAACGCCGCAGCCAATTGTGCTCAGCAAGAGAACGCCCCCCCCCCCACCCCGCAAACAGATCGTGGATTGAGTGACCACATTATTATTGTTTTGATATTTTTTTTCGAGGGATCACTTATCCCCGGAAAAGCGACGCGCCAATAGACGAACAACCAGTCGATCCAACTCACCGCTAAGTGAACAAAGGCGTGTGGAGTAAGGAAACTTGCCCGACAATTCGCCCCGCACTGCTTGGGAATCGAACCCGGGTCTCTCGCTTGCCAGACGAGCAGCCCCTCTAGTCACTGAACTAACTGCAGGACTCCAACTTGCACTTATGTAGCGTCTCGGGGCGCTAACAAGCAAGATGTAAGGTTTGGCCACAACGCAAGCAGCAGCTTGACAGATCCCGAACAAGGCCCTTTCTCTGGTACGGAGTCAAAAGTTCCAGGGAAAACAGCGGCAGGCAAGGTTACAGCTACGCGAGCGCACAATGTACTTCTCCACACACACCTGACGGAGGGAAGTTACGGCTGTCTGTTGTGTGAGAACTTCTCGTCCGAAATGGAAACGCGTCAGAAAGTGGAAGGGGACAGTTCCGCAAGCGCCACCAGCGGATCCAGGCAGTTCAGCTTTCCACCGAGCCGGCAAGGGGAACAGGTCTCGGTCAAAGCCTGCCCAAATAATCCCCAGTTTTATTACCTTTCTCCCTGTTTGAAAGTGATAATTACTTCAAAGAACAATCGCAATAATAATAATAATACTAATAATAATTGGGTCACTGTTTGTGGGACGCAATCGGCCGCCGCGATTCGCCCGCAAAATTCACTCCGCAGTGTATTCGAAGCGCTTGGAGACGTCTCGAAGACGTGATCAGGCGCTCTTTGGTTGTCAAATGCCAGGATTATTATTATTATATTATTATTAACATTTATTAAAGGCGACAGGTTTCCTTGCCACAATATGGAAGAAAGCGTTTCGCTAAACGGCGTTGAAAATTCGGAGCGTCGTTCAGACGTTGAGCGACGGTTAAATTCCTGTGAGGTCCGCACGAGATTGCACAGTATCTCATTACCCTGGGCAGCTCAATGTGACTCAGGTCCTCTCCACTCCACCCTGAATCCCATTACCAAAGCAGCCCCTCCGTTCCTTTATTCGGCAAACAGAACCACTCACGAGCCATCGAAACGTTTGCCCTAAGAAATGCCGACGGATAGCACTGCCTTGGTTTATTGAACCTACCGCAAACCAGTAACCAGTCTCACAGCGTTGCCTTATATTTGCTGTAGCAAAGCGTGATGGAGTTGGGAGTTCTTTAGTGCACACACTCCAAACCCTTTGCTCCACTGCCTCTGCCTTCTCCCCGGCCACACCTCCGGGACCAACGAACAGCCCAAGTGTTGAGGTCAACCTTTCGCTCCTGCCTCGAACCGCGATTCGCCTTTGCACAGTTCCTTCGAAGATGCGCGAAAGGGGGATGTTCCTCCTGAGCGACGAGAGCTTCGAATGCACCAAGGAGCGCGGAGAGACACACCGCGACCGTTCAAATCAAACCACCCCCCCCCCCGGGCTGCCGATCGCAATACTCTAGGAATGATTCGGAATGCGGAAATGCATCCAATCGTTAGATTAAATCACACAGTGGGCTGCTCAACTGATCTGCCGGGCAAGACGCATGAAGTGTGCGCAAATGTCATCTCCCGGGTGAGGCTCCCAGTCATCGGCTGGTAGGCGGACACTCACAGCCAAATTCCAGAGCGTTTCGCAGGCAGATGTGGAGTTCCTGTGGCTCAGTGGGTTAGTGTCACTCACTCGCCTTTGCGAACTTGAGACCTGCGTTCGAATCCAGGCGGATCAGGGCGAAACCTTGGGCAGGTTTCCTTACTCCACACGCACGCACGCGCGCACCTAATAATAATCCCTCCAAACAAAAAAAAAAACCCCACCAAAATAATAACAAAATTGGTCATTTCAATCCAATTGCGCACAGCAGCGTCTCCCACAAAAAGTCGCGGATTGAATTGACAGATGGTGCCAGGAACTCACTCCCTGGCTGGAGAGAAGTTGAAGATGTCAGCCCCCCCCCCCCCCCCCCCCCCCCACCCCCGCCCAGCCCCCCCACCTCCCCCTCCAATACAGAGGACGCAATCTGCAGCAGCGGTTCATGAAAGATTCATCGTGGTAATTGTTCACACTGAATCTGTTATGAAAAGCGACAAATTTCCACATCAGATCGTCCTCGCTAACCTTACTCCGAAAATGAATTATTTGTGTTTTTTCTCTCTCCCCCCCCCCCCCCCCCCCCCCACTTCCCCCCCCTTCATGGTAAGTATGAACCAGGCGTTTGCCCAACATTTGCTACTTTCCAGGTACAACTGGAATTGGCGCGAGGGGGTGTGGGTGTGTGGTTGTTTTCAAAGCCTCTTCGCTCCCAAATTGCTCGTAAAACCGCTACAGCCAGCGCCTCGGCTTATCCACGGAGACACCAGGTTTCGTTCCTGGTGCTTGTTGGTGACGTTAAGCTGCCCGCGGTACGCTTGTTTTGAACGGGGTGGGGGGGGAATGTTAAATATTGCAGCATTTATGCAAAGAGGGAATTCTCTGCTTGCTGTAGGCGCTTTATAATTCATTATTTGTGGTTCATAAAGTGAATGATTGATGTTGCTCTCACGCTCTCTCGATGAGCCTGATAGTCACAGTCACAGCCACGAAAATTAACAGAATTTACAGAAAGCACAGAAATGGTGCAAAATACTGACACGCTTTAGGACGTCTGAGACGAACCACAATCAGACACAGCAAACAACAAAGTGACACTTGTATTGTGCCTTTCATGTCAAGGGGGACGTCCCAAGGCGCTGGACAGTCACTGTGCCAGACTGAAGCTGGGGACGGGCTGGGGAGGGAAGGAAAGGAGGGGATTAGGAGTTGCCGATTAGGACCATCGAAGAGTCTTGAAGGAGGCCGGGGAAGGGGGCGAGGCTGACAAACTGAGGGTTGGAGTTCCAGAGGTTGCGGGGGGCAGAGTGGCTGAAGGCTCGCCCGCCAATGGTGGGGCGGGTGGGTAGGGGAATGTGGAGCAGGCCGGAGCCTGCTGACCAGAGGGGGGGTGGGTGGGGGGGGGGAGCTTCCTTCCTAATGCAGGGATCGAGGTCTAAGCTCACTCTCACTCACTCACTCACTCACTCACTCACTGAAAAAGACGCGTTAAAATCTCGCGTATTTTTAATTTCCGCGCCGCTGAGTTTACAAAGCAAATCTCCGGTCGCGTCGGGCTTGCTTCGTGGGGAAGCCACGTACTGACACCCAAAGAGAAAAAACACTGGGCAAAAGAGCAGTCGGATTCAGTCGCGGCGAATCTTAAAACACACCTTGGCTCGAGGATAGCGAGTCACAAAGCGAGACTAGGTCTAACCGGGTTGTCCGCAGTGTAGAATCTCTCTCTGCACTCTATCTGAACTCGTTTCTGCGCCTACACACAACCTCCTTTTGGCCGCACTGCGCTGTGTCTCAATGGGCAGTATTCACGGCTATTCCTGAGCTGCCGCCTCACCAAGCTCTTGAAAGAAAAAGGGACAGGGGTTAGTGCACAGTTACCGTTTCTCGAGATTATTCCTACTCTCTCTTTTCTCTCTCTCTCTCTTCTCAGTTACTCCCAAAGCCCTGGCCGACACAATCGGGTGCCATTGCAGTGCCTTGGGTGATGTGTCATCTCTGCAAATAGCCACCAACAGGAGGCGGGTGGGAGTGGATTGCCTGTATCTCACCCTGACAAGCTAGTCGGCGAGGCCAACACAGCCAGACACTCACTCAAATCCTCCCTCCCACCCTGTGCACATTGAACCTGCCCGCCCCTTCCGTTCAGCGGGCTCCAGCCTGCTCCATGTCCCCCGCCTACCCTTCCGACCATCGGCGGACGGGCTTTCAGCCTCTCTGCCACCACCCCCCCCACGCTCTGGAATTCCATCCCACAGCCCCTTCGCCTCGCTCCCTCCCTCCCTCCCTTGTCTCCTTCAGAATAATTCCCAAAACTGTCGCAATGAGGGGGGGTGGTAGCAATTCTCCCTTGTTCAACTGAATAATACAATTCAGGGGAAGCGAGTTCAAAAGGGTGCCAGTCAGCCTCAGAAACGTGGAGAGAAAGGTGGAGATGTTGACCATTTAGTCCATTGACCTACTCATTCAAAAGACTCCTGTAGCAAATCTGTCTCCGAACAACTAATAACCCTGACTCCTCTTGATATCCCGTGTGGTTCCCTTTGTCCCAACCCCTCGGCAGGTCCTCCTGATTCGAAAGGCGCTATACGAGTGTCATTTTGTCGAGCTGTTATTATTTGCAACCCTAAGTTCCTTGTTCCAGGTGCTTAAAAGCCCATCGGTTCTTCAATAAACACAACCTCCGCCGTTTCCCCGTTCTCTTTTTCTCTCCGTGTTCGTTCCCTTTCTTTTGTGAAGCACCTTTCCTTTTGTCGTTAGATGCCTTGGGCCGTGGCTACGTAGAGTTCCTCTCACTGGAATGACAGACAGACTGTCTCCCCAGCTCTCTCGGCCAGTGCAGCTCGCCACCCGGGCGCCTGTTTGAACGCGTCTGCGCGCTCGTGCGTCGGATGATACAATTGACGCGTCGCAAGGTTCGTTGGCGTTCATTGTGCCTTTCTGATCTCGCCCCCCCCCCAACCCGCCCACCCAGAACACACTCCCTCTCGCCATCCATCCCTCATCGCAGGATCCGGCTGCTCTTTAAAACCGGCCCTGGCCTCAACCAGCTTTCCGAGCAATTGTCGTTAATTGTAAAGAAAAAATACTTCCCGATGTCTGTCCTAAAGTTGACCTTTGTGAACTCGAAACCTGTGTACTGTTGCTGTTCTACTGTTTTGGCGCATCCCAAAGCATTGGTGCAGACTTTACTGATGCCATTTTACATGCATAATAATAATAATAATCCCTGAATTTGATGTATCACATCTTATCGACGTCTCAAAGCGCGTCACAGAATATACTGTAAAGTGAATTGAATGTATATTTATGGGCAAAACGTGCACAGCAGTGTCCCCACCAACAGTCGTGGATTGAAATGACCAATTTTTATTTATTATTGTGTTTTCTTTTGAACGGATTATTATTAGGCGCGTGTGTGTGTGTGTTTGTGTGTGTGTGTGTGTGTGTGGAGTAAGGAAACTTGCCCACGGTTTTGCCCCTGATCTGGCTGGATTCGAACACAGGTCTCGGCGCTTGTAAAGCGAGAGGGCTCTAACCCACTGAGCTACAGGAGCTTCACATGTCACGTCCATTAGAAGCTAATGGCCTTCACGTCAGTTGAAGGCGCCTCGCACTTAGGACTGGGAGACAGACGAGAGCCGACACGCGCACACACACACATCTGTGTGGCAGACACCGGCAACGCCTGGCACTTGAACTTGCGACCAGAGCAGGAAGCATCATCGGAAATTAAGCAATTTGTAGACTTAATTGAAATAATAATTACTGATCTTTTTTTTTCCTTCTGCCCCCACCCCTTCCCGCAGTGACCTGGTGATCGCCCGGTGGACGAGCGCAGGACAGCAAACCAGTTCACTTGACGAGCTGAGACCAAAGCCTTTCTCTACAGGCCTGACTTGAACTCATCTCAACTGCCTGGGAATCAATGCGTTTGGTTTGCGAGTCAGCCTCATGTGAAGTTCCCAGCTCCACTGTGGCTCAGACACCGCGCTTCGAGAACAGCCCCATTTCGAAGTGAATAAATAAGATTATCAACTTGATTCGATTCCAGCGGCAAACAAACGCAGCTCTCTCTCTCGTCTTAAAACTCCTGCTGGGGGTGGAGTAGAGCAGCATAATCTGATAATAATAATCCTTGCATTTGATTCAGTGCTTTTCATACCTTATTGATGTCTCAAAGCGTTTCAAACAATATACAGTTACTGTAAAGTGAATTGACTGGATATTTGTGGGCGAAACCCGGCTGCCAATTTGCGCACAGCAGCGTCCCCCACAAACAGTCGTGGATTGAAATGACCAATTTTTTTTTATTATTGTGTTTTTTTTTGGACGGGTTATTATTAGGCGTGTGTGTGCGAGCGCGCTTGTGTGTGTGTGTGTGTGTGTGGAGTAAGGAAACTTGCCCAAGTTTTCTCTCTGATCTGCCTGGATTCGAACACTAGTCTCAGGCTTGTAAGGCGAGTGCTCTAACCGGTGAGCGCATTGTCCTGCGCAGTAAATAAGCGAGCGAGTAAGCGAGTAAGTAAGTAAGTAAGTAAGTAATTGAGTGAGTGAGCGAGCGAGCGAGTATGTAAGTAAGAGCGGAATCTGCTATGCATGTTATCAAGTTAACACGATTAGTGGCGTTCGCAGAGAGACCTAATATTGCAGTACAGATCCCGGAGATGGAATCGGGAGCCTTGACAGTGTTATAAAAGCTATTACAAACAGTGAACCCTGACCCCTGACGAGCCACCACTGGTGTCTGTGATGGTTGCTGTCTGCGGACACAGGGCTGGGCGGCAAAGTGGTATCGCAAAGAGCTGATTTATTTGCCGGCTGGCCTGATCCTTGAAGAAAGTTTGCACTCAATGCTAGGTTTTAATAAGCATCATCATCATACGAAGAAGAATCCTTGCATTTGACATCGCGTTTTTCATGTCTCCTAGACGTCTCAAAGCGCTTCACGGAATATACTGTAAAGTGAATTGACTGTCTATTTGTTTCGGCGAAACGCGGCAGCCAATTGCGCACAGCAGTGTCCCCCACAAACAGTCGTGGAGTGAAATGACCAACTTTTATTACTGTGCTTTTTTTTTGGAGGAATTATTATTAAGAGTGTGTGTGTGAGTGTGTGTGTGTGTGTGTGTGTGTGTGTGTGTGTGTGTGTGGAGTAAGGAAACTCGCCCAAGGTTTTGCCCTGATCTGCCTGGATTCGAAACCCGGATCTCACCCCTGTAAGGGGGGAGGTGGGGGAGAGCTAGATTCGCTGCAGAACGAGAACAGTTGTCACAGAGACAGACCTGCGGTCGTTAAGTTGTGAAAGGAAAGGGTTAAGAGCATGTGTGTGGCATCAACAGTGTTAACAAGAGGATGTGAGTCAGTGATCGTCCCGAGTAACCCTGAACCTGAACACAATCACTGACTCACATCCTCTGTTAACACCATCAACCACGTATTATATACCCACAAAGACACTGTCTGAATCGGTGGTGTGCTAAAATGAGAGTGTGGACAATGCAGTCACGTATTTATATAGAGAAAGATGACTGCAGGTACAGCCAAGTTACGCAGTGACTGAGAGTGACACACGGGGGTAGATAGATGTGGGTTCATATTGTGAATGTGGTTTGTCCGGCCCTGTCTTATCACAGTGTGACACGCCATCCCTGCTCACTTAACCGTCAGATCATCAACGATCTTTCATTGTAAAGTACAACCACTGCACTTTACCGTGAATCCGGTGAATCCGGTGAATCATTAATATCGCTGGTAGTCAGTCAGGGCCGCTCAACCCACCGACTGTTTGTGGGACGTCGCTGCGCGCAATTGGCTGCCGCGTTTCGCCCGCAAGACTTAACAGTAAATTTTCCGTGAAGCGCTTTGCGACGTCTCAAAGCCTCGAAGACGGGCTAAATCAAATGCAAGGATTATTATTATTAGTGGTATTCTTTTTACTCAGTTGCCTGGTTTAACGCTGGACATTCTCCCACTCTAATCTGTGGGAGCGCATGTGGTGTAACCCACGCAATCTGACGTTCCGTGTGATCCGTTCAGAAGCCCTGGGAGGCAAAGGGCGTATTTTTTTTCACCGTTGTTGTGGAAATCTAAAGGATCCGTATTTGTCTCTCTCTCTCTCTCTCTCTCTCTCCCTCTCTCTCTTCAACTGAGTTGCTTTAGCCTGTTTGTCACGGAGTCTAAGTGATGGTGAATGAATTTTATGTTAGGTAGAGCTCTCCCGACTCGCGCATCTTAACTCAATTAAAAGGAAATGAAGACTGTCTGACCGACATATGAACCAGTATTCAGCTGAGGGCAGTTTCTTTAAAGCTGGCATATATCATTTGCTGTAATTGCCAGCAGGTGACTTCCGACTTGAAACCGCTGTGAAAAGGCTCCCCCGAAAACTTTCTGCCATTAAAGGCCCAGTCTCTGCCTGTTTAGTTTCGTTGCTCGCAAGCTGGAATTTAATTCAGTTAAAAACCCACTCAAACCCGGCTAGCGGCTGAGGCAGAGAAAGCGCGAGAGACACCATTGATGTGGGCGAGCTTCATTACTACACACACACACACACGATTAATAATAATCCCTCCCCCCCACAAAAAAATAAAATTGGTCATTTCAATCCATGACTGTTTGTGGGGGACGCTGCTGTAAGCAACTGGCTGCCGCGTTTTCGCCCACAGAAAATATACAGTCAATTCACTTTTGCAGTATATTCTGTGAAGCGCTTTGAGACGTCCAGAAGACTGTATCAAAATGTGTGTAGACGTCTAGAGACGCTCTATCAAAATGCAAGCATTATTATTATTGTTAATATCTACACCCAGCACTGGCTGAAGTACTCTTGAAGTTCTCTCTCCCCATACCCCCACCCATCAATTGTTCCTGTCTGAAACCAAACTGAGTATTAGCAGCGAGGTGTGGTGGGAGGTGGTGGTGGGCACCTCAGCTCATGTGTCAAGACACCCGGCTGACCTCCCCAACACAAATCCCATCATAACGTTCACAGCTTCACCCTCAAACTGCAGCGATACACCATAACTGCCCAGCGAAGTCTCGGCAAACTCTCAAATCAGTCAGCGTCACCTCTCTCCCTCCCATACTGTGTCCCAGGGAGGGTTCTGCATTGCAAAAGCTCTTTTAGCCGCTGCGCTCTATCTATCCTGTCACGTCCGTCCCTGTCCCTGAGTGATCATAATAATAATCCTTGCATTTGATGTAGCCCTTTTCACGTCTTAAAGCGCTTCACAGAATGTACTGTATAGTTAATTGACTGTACGTCTGTGGGCGAAACGCGGCCGCCAATTGCGCACAGCCAGTTGTTTGTCCCCCACAGACAGTCGTGGATTGAAATTACCAATTTTATTATAGTGTGTTTTTTTTGGGAGGGATTATGATTAGGCGCGCGTGTGTGTGTGTGTGTGTGTGGAGTAAGGAAACTTGCCCAAGGTTTCTCCCTGGTCTGCCTGGATTCGAAGCATGGGTCTCACGCTTGTAAGGCCAGTGCTCTGACCCACTGAGCTACAGGACTCCAGTCGTGAGCGTGGAGAGAAATCACAAAGCAGGGAAAGTGGAGGATTTTCAAGCTAGGTGAGCGAGTGAGCGTGGCATTCCACCGATATACGGAAATCCCCATGACAAGGTGGGAAGCTTTGAAATCACCAGCAGTGGGCGTTTGGTGTGAGCCTCGCTCGTTGTCCGCTAGTGAAAAAAAACCCTTTAGAGTCTCACGACACCGGAACCCCAACGCAGACAAGGAATACGGGGAGCGATAATCCTTGCATTTGATTGATCCAGTGTCTTATCAAGTCTTCAAGACATCTCGATCAGCTTCACGGAATATGCTGTCACTTTAAGTGGCTTTATATTGGAGGGGGGGGGGGGGGGGGGGCTGTGGGGGCCGCGAAACGCGGCAGCCAATTGCACACGGCAGCATCCCCCACAAACGGTCGCGGAATAAGTGAGTGACCAAATTCTTAGAAATAAAAAAAATTATTTGGGTGATGATGTGTGTGTGGGGGAGGGGGGAATTATTACACCCAGAAAAGCAATTGACTAACAACCGGACTGTTACTGACTGCTGGGTAAACAGAGGCGCGCGCGTGTGCGTGTGTGTGTGTGTGTGTGTGTGTGTGTGTGTGTGTGTGGAGTAATGAAACTTGGCCCAAAACTTCGCCCTGCCAGGGAATCGAACCCAGGTCCTCTCGCTGGCGAGGCGAAACGAGACCTCTAACCCAACCACTGAGCTGCAGTCGATCAATACGAGTGACCTTTTTTTCTGTTGTTGAAAAACTCGAGGAGAGAAAAGCAGCTGAAGGGTTTGCACGTAATCTCTCTGTGACTGAAGGAAATCCCGGAGTCAAAGGGCTCACATTCGCAGGAGGAACCTGGTGATGGCAACACATCCAGAGTCAAAGATTCCCGCTGTGCACACTGGGCTGCGGATGACCTTGCTACAGTTGGCAGATTCAATTTTTTCTACTGTTTTTTTCCCTTCAATGAGTGATTTCCCCCCCCCCCCCCCAGCCCCCTCCCCCCCCTCCCATCCCCAATCCTGGGCACCATGCCACTAATGCCACAGTAAATTCCTGCTGTGTGATAAGGGAGGCAGACAGCTGAGGGTTGCGAGTTAATCAACCTTGCAGATTAAGGCTAAATAAAGCTGAGAATTGGGCACAGCTCTGGGTATTCATTAACTCTGCGACTGCTGAGCTGGTAACACGCAGCTCGCACAGCGCAGGACGAACGACAACAACTTGTATTGATGTAGCGCGGCCCCCCCCCCGGCCCCCCCCTACCTCCGTCACCCCCCACCACCCCCCCCCGCGCCCCCCTCACACGCAACCCTGGAACACCCACGCTACCGTAATGATGAAGGAGCGGAATTGTTAACGGACAATTTTTTTTTTAATCCCACCATTGTTAGCGGAGACCTCTGCTTTCGCGCGTTTCATTTCTCTCTGCTGCTGACCTCAAATCTCTCCCATGCGAGGGCGAGATTGCATTAACGAGCTGCATTAACGAGCAGCTTGGAATACGTAACCCACATTAATATTATTATTAATTCTAGGAGTTTAACTCTCTCCCTCCTCTCTCTCTCTATATATATATATATTGATATACATATCTATACATCTCCCACCTTTTTGGAAACAGAAATAAAAGGATGTTAGTCTGGTTATCCCGCCCATTAGTACTGTGGGACACCACACGGTTTGAAGGGCGTTGTATAAATGCGAGTTGTTGTTGTTGTTGTTTTACAGTCTGCATTTCCAACCCACATCGAGGCTTCTGTGAAACCAGCCCTTGGGTAATTCCCCCAACCATAATCTTTACGCCTTTTCCCCACAGCAGAAGTCACCCCCAGCTCCGCCTTCCCCCCCAGCCCACACTGGTCTCAGCTGAGCACCTCTCCCCCCCCCCCCTCCCTCCCCTTTCCTGCCTTGTAAAAACACCAAGTTGCTCAAGGCAGCCACATCACATCACCCTCGCGTTACGTTATCTCAACTCGAAGGTCCATAGCCACACGCAAACACACATACACACACACACACTCCGCCGCAACAAAAAAGGACGACATCGTACAGGTTAAAGTCCGCACTCTGTGCCAAAGGCTGGGGTAATATGGGTTAACTTCAAGGCAAAGGGAGAGAGAGAGAGAGAGAGAGCGAGCCTACACGCAGGTCCGCGCATTCCTCAGGCGTCCGATCCAAAACGCAACAGCTGTTTTCCGCACGTTTCTGCACTAATTTGTCAGGACAGCTTTGGAAGGGGTCCCGGTTTATCTCCGCGGCGTTCGTTTTGTATAAAAGGAGCTAAAACAAAATATATACACGCACACACATATATATATATATATAAAATACCAAACAGCACGGCATCCTCAGTCCAGGCCGGTCGACGGCCGTCACATGGCGCGGAAATTTAAACGGGAGGGAAATTAAAATTGTGTGCATCGATGCCTTGCACACATTGCAATTAATCTAAATCTCTGCTAAAAAGCATAATTGCTTTAATTAGTCCTTCTTCTTCTCGGCCATCCACAGTTGTTTTTTTACCTCATCCGAGTGAAACCCGCTGCCTCTTTCTCTTTCTTCCCCCCCATAAACCCCCCCGCCCCCAACCCCCCCCCACCACCAGCCCCACTGCCCAGCAGCCTGGCTGACCACAGTACGAGGCTTTGTGTGAGTGAGACGCTGCGTGTTTTGTGGGCGAAAATACTGTCCGCGGCACCGTGGCTGTGGCTCGGTGGTGAGAGCACACGCCTCGCAAGCGAGAGACCTTGGGTTTGACTCCAGGCAGGTCAGGGCGCAACCGTGGGGAAGTTTCCTTACTCCACACGCACACACACACACAAAAACACCGCGCGCCCGCGCGGGCCTCCAGTCCACGACTGTTTATGGGGGAATGCTGCCATGCGAAATTGGCTGCTGCGTTTCACCCACAAAATATACAGTCAATTCACTTTACAGTATACGCTGTGAAGCGCTTCGAGACACAGTCTAGAAGACATGAACAGCGCTCTTATCAAATGCAAGGATTATTATTTTTATTAGAGACAGAGAGAGAGAGACTATGTGTGTCTCTACACGCCCTGCCGGGGCTGAATGAGCCGGACGCTGCCGATAAAGTTGGGTGAGTTTCTCACCCGATCTGACAGAGACAGAGAGAGAGAGAGAGAGAGAGCAATGGGTTTCTTGGCTTTAGCAGCCAGTAGGCAGCGGTGTCTGGAGACTGTTGGCGAGGTTACGACCTTTCTGCATATTCATAAAAAAAAAGGTCTTCTCGTTCGTCATAATTCAACTGGTGGAGGGGGGGGGGGGGGAGGGGGAGAGGGGGAGGGGGGGGAACCCATTAAAAACATTAACCAAGTTAATGGGGGTGACGTGTGAAAAGTGATTGGACGCCTAGAAATCAGTCTCTTGGCTCTGATGGAGAGAACCTCTAATTGATTTCATTGTGTGGTAAACAAGGCCCCTGCCTGCTCAGACCATCAGATCATTATCTAACTGGATTTCCATTGATCGGCAGTAATGGCTGAACACCGAAGAACTCGGGCTTCTGGGGCTCTGGAACTGTCAGGAGACACAAGCACACAGTGATGCTTGTGCGTGTGTGACCAGATATGTGTGTCCGTAAGCGGACACAATCCGACAAAGAGATCTCTTCCCGTTTCCAGAAACAAAAACCTACTCTCTTTTTCTCTCTCTCTCTGTGTGTGTGTGTGTGTCTCTCTCTCTCTCTCTCTCTCTGCTACCGCTGTTCTTCCATCAACGCGGCAGGAATGCTCGCCAGTGTGATGCCTGTGTCTCCTGAATCGCCGTCTGCCATGTGGTACGCGCGCACACACGCACGCACGTACGCACAGATACGCACGCACGTATGCTGCACTTCTCACTTCAGGCTAAGGACACTCGGGCTCGAGAGATGCTGCAGGGACGGGCCGAAGCAAAGCGAGCTCTTTCAGGTGGTGGCAGCCTTGGGAACGTTCTCAGAGACAGAAGGGGAGATCATGCCGGGGAATGAAGTAATGCAGCTCGCATTCCAGAACGGAGCCACAGCGAGCCACAGTCAGTCAGTCAAGTCAGTCGGCAATGCAGCAATCGAAGACCTGCTCAGACTCTCTACGCAGCGCTGGTCCTTTTCACAGCAGCGTCAAAAAACAAGTGACAGGTTCACGCGCTGTGGAAAGGGAAACAATGACAGAAAACTTTCCACCCAAAGGTTGTTGGAACAGGCAACGCTTTTCCACAAGTCCGTCCCGACACTTCAAACAGAATTGGGACATTTATTGGGGGCAAATGTAGTAACGTGGAACGAACAGGGCAATGAAACGAGATACAATGATGATGATAATAATAATACTGTAGTACAGTAATAATAATCCTTGCATTTGATACAGCGCTTTTCTGGATGCTGGGTTTGAATCCAGGCCAAACTGGATGGGATGAAGGGCTCCTATTTGTGAAAAGACCGTGAGGGTTTGGAGTGAAATGAATCCGGGACGATTTCAACCGAGCTCCCAGTGGGTGGGAAGGGAATCCATTGAAACATAACACATGATTGCCCATCGTTCAGCATTAATCTCACTCAGCAAGTCCTTCGCAATGGGAAAAATGAAAGCCCCTCTGATTCAATAGATTTGAGTAAATGCTAAGGCAATAACTGAGCTCATGTGGAGTTGAATTTAAATATTACAAGTGATGTGTCACGGCCCTCTCGCTATGTTACATGTATCCCATCGCAGAAGCCAACGGGATGTCAGCTACAATATTGAGAACAGTACTATGTAATAATAATAATCCCTGAGTTTGTCATATCTTTGAGACGTCTCAAAGGATTTCATGGAATATATACTGTAAAGTCAATCGACTGTACTTTTTTGTGTAAATTCTTGAAGGACCTGTAAAATAAAATTCTATTTTTACAACTCCTTAAATCTCCCGAAACATCTCAAAGCTGCTTGGCGGATAATCAAGTTATGTGTTAAGGATTGAATTTTGGTTGGCAAACGCAGCAGCCATTTTGCCCCAGCACCGACCCACCATTGGGTAAACGGCTGATTTATCTGGAGGTTTGTCGGCCGGGGCGCTGGGAGAAACTCCCCTCTCTTCTCAAACAGCTTTACAACAGGAAGATGGAACTCAGTTTAACTCACTTCTCTTCCGGAAGATGGCACCTCCCGACAACAGCAACCAAATGCCACTTGTATAGCCCGTTTCAGGTCAGGAGGACGTCCCAAGGTGCTGGACAGTCACTGTGTCAGACCCGAGTTAGGGACGGGACGGTGGAGGGAGCGGGTGAGACGGAGGGAATGCGGGATGGACTTCCAGAGGTTGGGGTCAGAGTGGCTAAAGGCTCGCCCGCCAATACAGCGATAAGCCTAGTGTATCAGCTCAATGGGTCCTTGGGACGTCCTCCTGACGTGAAAGGCACTTTACAAGTGTAATTTTGTTGTGATCGCTGTTATCCATTACCTCAATGGATTTGGCAAACGTGAATCGACCAGTTAGCAGTTAATCCCTGGGAGAAAGTAAGGCACCAGAGAGAGGGGGGGCGCTGGGACAGGGCAGTTCTGCGTGGCGTTGTCAAGGCCTTGCACAACAGAAGCGGGGCGACAGATGGAATGCGACTACTGTGTCTCCGTCCAAAATTCCACCCTTCAACACCACCATGCGTTTGTTTGGGGGCCAGAGGTCCGACAAAGAGACAATAGCGATAGAGAGAGACAACAGTGATACAGAGAGTCAATGGTGATACAGAGAGATAATGGTGATACAGAGGATGGCAAGATCAAGCTTTGCAGGTCAATGCAACGTCAACAACAATTGGCATTTCTAAGTGCTTCACGCACCTGATGTGGAGCCCGACTTGGAGAGAGGGATGACTTAGGGAAAGGGGGTCTTAACGGGAGAGAGGGAGGGTGGGGGGAGCGCGGTTGAAGGCAAAATCCAATAGGATTCTCAAGACGTTGGGAAACTGAACGTCAAAAACAATAACCACAATCTTGCGGAGGCCCCAGCAGTAGCCTAGAACCTGATTCAATGCCAACTCCCGAGGCACCTGTGGATTCAGGAGAGCCATCTTCAGCCATGGCAACAGTCTATGGTCCCAAATCACTCAGCAAAGACTTATCCCCGAACAAGTCTGGGACTGAAGTGTACGCCCGGCGCCGTCCCTGGGATAATTTGCTTTCACATGCATGATCTTTCACTGGTGATCGATCGCAAACCATCTGCGTGTGCTCACGGAGGGAAAGCCTCACCACGGTGAATAAAGCCAGGGTCAGGGTTTGGTTGGTTGGTTGGTTGGTTGGATAAGGCCCCCGATGGGTTCTCTGGTTGGTCGACGATGGTTCCTCGAGAGTATTTGGGAACCTTTCCAATTTCAGGAGCGGCTCGCCACGCAGCTTTCACCCAGTCGCTTCTGGGCATCTACCATTGAACCTAATGCATCTCGGTGGCCGAGTGAGCCAGGCTTCTGTCACTCGATGAATAACACACCTGCAGACGAGACGGGTGGCTGATGCCAGTCGAGACTCCCAGATGGCGCCTGAGGCCTCCTGTTCAATGCCCCGCAGCGATCTTCACGGCGCCAGGCAACGTGGCACTCACAGCGTACCCGGGAGCCAGGACGCCACCCCCACGATGGCACGACCAGTGATTGATGGGGAGTCAAGCCTCTCTTGTACATTGATCCGAGGTCTAGAACCTGATCTCTGACTCAATAGCAGTTGACACCACCATCCAGAGAGACTGGTCCTCAACAGGGAACACCTACACAAAGCTGTTTCCATAATAACTGGTTTCAAATCAGTTATGATCAGTGGAGTTAACCAACAGTAACCAGCCATGATGCTCAAATGCTTCCTTACTTCCTTCACTGTGAAGTAATGTTCTCAGCACGGAAAATAGTCAACTAGTCCCCGTCAGTAAGATTTGCCCCTAAACTCAAGTCATGCCCCCTCCTTGCATTTTATTCTACACCGAGCAACAGTTTCAGCAGAACGCACCTTACCAGCAGGGTTCAGCACAAATTAGCTGTGTCTCAGTCCAACTGATTGCTGACTGTTTCCGTCTTACTTGGGACTCTGTTTAGATCACTTTATAGGACCCAGAAGAGTAATAGAGGGATGATTCACTGCGCTCCTAGCTGCACTGCCCATCAAGCCTAACCCTAACCCTAACCCTAAGGATTCCCAGAACCCACTACGGTTAAATCCAGCCATAAGCTAATGTCTCGAGGCTAGCTCCTAAATTTCACAGCCTTCCCTTGCATCCCAAATCATCATCCCTCATTTATTTCTCTTCGTGAGTGACAGTGGAGCTCCTGCAGCTCAGCGGTTAGAGCCACTCGCCTTACAAGAGTGAGACTTGTGTTTCGAATCCAGGGCAGGTTAGGTCAGGGCAAAACTTTGAGCAAGTTTCCTTACTCCACACACACACAAGCCTAATAATAATAATCCCTCTAAAAGAAAAATAATAAAATAGGTCATTTTGATCCACGACTGTTGGTGGGGACGCTGCTGTGCACAATTGGCTGTCGCGTTTCGCTCTCCCACAAATATACAGTCAATTCACTTTACAGTACAATCTGCGAAGCGCTTTGAGACGTCCAGAAGACGTGAAAAGCGCCGTATCAAAACGCAAGAGATTTTTATATAACAGTAAGTGTGATTGGCCGGGTGAGGGGCAAATCGAATGCTTTCGAGGAGACATCCTCCTTCAAAGATCGTCAGGTTTGAAACTCCCAGGTTTTAGCAGCTCGGTTTATGGCTCCGAAAGGGTTACATTGAATTTGGTACAAAATTGGTGTCTAAGCCGACGAGGCCAACTCATAATTCCTCTGCATTGAACATAAGACGCCTATATTTCCGTAAAGCCAGGATAACCTAGTGTGAGGATCACAGCCAAGTAATTACACAGGAGCTCAGAGGATCGGATGCAAGATTTCTGTGCGTTCACAATACACCATCACAGCTGTCAAGATAAACAACATTTGGGTTTAGAGACCTCAATAAAACAATGAAATGAAAACTCAATGACATGGGAAGTACACGGGAAGGAAGGGCATATAACCGGCGGAGTGGCATCACTAACTCACGTTCCCGAAGTAACCGTAAGTAAACGGTTGCTGATTTGATGACCGACACCGCGGGTACATTGGGAGGTGATCAAACACGTGGATAAGTAGCAATTGCGGAGTCCCTCTAGCTCAGTGGGTTAGAGACGCTCTCGCCTTACAAAGAGTAAGATCCGTGATTCAACTCCAGGCAGGTCATGGCGAACACCTTAGGCAAGTTTCCTTACTCCACACGCACCTGATAAAATCCCTCCCCCCAAAAAAACACAATAATAAAATTGGTCATTTCTATCCACGACTGTTTGTGGGGGGGAACGCTGCTGTGCGCAATTGGCTGCCGCATTTCGCTCCCCCCCCCCAAATATACAGTCAATTGAGACGTCTAGAAGATGTGAAACGTGCTGTATCAAATGCAAGGATTATTATTATTATTATTTGAGAGAAGGTAGACCAATTAAGCAGCCAGGCCCCGACTGAGAGTGGTGGATGTTTTTTTTTTTAATATTGATCATTCTCGGGCAATACATATTTGAAGAGGAGCCACGCAGACACTGGAGGAGTGTCCATTAGCAGAGGTAGAAAAGGAAATGTACTTGGTGGAATTATTGATGATTCATTGAAAGTGTCTACTTCAGTCAGGAGTCAGTCAACACACACTGGTTAACGACCAGGGTCAGAGCTATCCGACCTGAAGCCGAAATTCTGCTGAGAGCCGTA
The DNA here is from genome assembly GCA_035084275.1 of Hydrolagus colliei. Taxonomy (NCBI): domain Eukaryota; kingdom Metazoa; phylum Chordata; class Chondrichthyes; order Chimaeriformes; family Chimaeridae; genus Hydrolagus; species Hydrolagus colliei. The sequence goes on along the minus strand of JAYJKW010000218.1, from coordinate 53,828 downwards.
TTTTGAAATCAACAACATCAACTTGGAGTTATCTAGTGCCTTCCACGCCGAATGGCGTCTCAGAGCGCTTCAATCAGGTGTGTGTGTCCACTCCTCTGCACCTACCTCGGACATCCTCTCCTCTCACAACAGCACACGTTGTCTTCGCTCCAAAGGGTCTGGCCTCCTCTCTGTGTCCCCCGAATCCTCCGCTCTACCATTGGTGGCTTTGGAACTCCCGCCCTCCCTCACTCCCTTCGTCTCGCCAAGCCAGGGGGAGCGGGGAAAAGGTGACCGAAAGCACGGTCAACAAAGGAAGATCCTTAGCCGAGACCGGAAAGTTTGAAGAGAGGGGTCTGAGGCGAAGGAAGTAGAGTGAGGGAGGGAGTTCCAGATACTGCACTAATCCCCTAGTCGTTATACGACACACACCTCCCTTCTCTCTCGTGTTCGCCCACCACCTCAGTGTCAAAAGAAGCTAAAATCCCTGCGGCTGAGCACCAACATAGCTCGGAGTTGCCAGTTTTAATGTTATTTTAAATAAGACGGCGTATTGTGCAAATATCTGCTCAGAAACGGTTTGGGTTCAGTGCATGCGTGTACCAAAGGTCATCTCCGCAATGGAGCTCCATGCAGATCAGTGTCCTTGCTGACTGGGTACATTCTCACAAGTAATCATTTATCCAATCTCATACCTTTTATAATCTGTCATTTTCCAGCAAATCCCTTTCCCTGTGGTTGAGCCACGAGCTTTGTTAGTATTTGCTGTTTGCCCAGTAAAGTGTGATTTCAATTTTTTTATTTTTGGGGTTGCGGGGGTGGGGGGGGGAACACTCATTCAATTTTAACTACACTACAATGCATGGAATTGTGTCTGCAAAAGTGTCTGACTCTTCCCCGGCTCAAAACAGACTTAGCCTTGTTTTCTTTAATATAAATCAGTTGATTAATCTGCATTAAATAATGTAGTTATATGCAGGATGGGATGAAGGGGGGAAAAGAGCTTTGAGAGCAGACTGGGATCAAGCAGGAATTGCTACTATCCGTGTGACAAACATCTCAGACTTGTAATAAAAAATACTCCCAGACAATACATGCCTGATCCCAGCGCGGAGCTTCAGTGGACCTCGCCACTTCCCACTGCGCTCCCAATGTATGGAATGTCATGCAGTCGATCCGATTTCCACTGCCTCCCAATACACACGCAATTCCAAAAGGCTAATAATAATAATGATGACAGTAACCCTCACATTTGATATAGTGCTTTTTTCACGTCTTCTGGACGTCTCAAAGCGCTTCATAGAAATCTGCTGGGAAGGAAAAAATGGACTGTATATTTGGATCACGCAAGAAAGGACACTTACTCCCAGAGCCAGGCAAACACTGAGTTACAATGGCGCAACGCTTAAGATCTTGAGTTGCATCACGATGGCCTCCCGATCGCTGACGAAATCCAAACAGATCGTGTCCATCTCTCAGAGCCACGCTCAGAATGTCCGCTTGTCGCGAACTTCTCCCTGAATTGTCTATTGTCCACAGAGGACTGTGCATTCATTTGGTTCCAAGTTCCAATTCAATTTGCTTCCATGTCATGAACTCGCGCAGTTCTGAAAACGTTACGATTCAGAAAACATGGGAGAAACAAACGAAAAGCTATGGAGGTGGCGGGGGTGGGTGGGAGAGTGGGAGGGGAGGGGATTGAAAAAGACCAAACGTTAAAATAGATTCTTTGGAGCCCTTGGCTTAACTGAGCTCGAGAAAGCGGGAAAAGATGGGGGGGGTGGTGGGGGGGGGGGCTTGAAAAAACAAACGAACGCAAGACGACAAAGAAGAAAAGAGGGGGGAAGGACAAGTGAAAAGGAGGAAGATCAGATGACATGCACATTTTCAATTAGGACAAGCCGTGCCAAAACAGCCCATGTTATCTGAGCAGCGAGTGAGATGGTGCAGGCTTCCTCCCTCGGGTCCCTGGGGAGGTTCCGGGGGAACATCTCACATGTTTTTCTCACCATTCCAGTCGAATCGTTTTCGCTTCCTTCTCTTTACGCGCCCAGGAATGTGCAAGCTTAACAGAACGGTCCATTTTTTTTCTTTTTAAACGGCACTCCAGAGTCCGTTACCTTTCCTAAGCTTTAGTTCAACAGACAAAACGGTGGACAACCCACCCAAGCCACTTGTGCGCGAGTCACTTCGCCGCGTTCCTGGCTCATTTCTGCCGAGAGGAGGGAACGGGAGGGTTCGGGAGAGAAAAGCAATTTGCTTTCTTTTCAGCTCCTTGGCATTTGCTTCTCTTCTCAAGTGGCTAGAGAGCTCGTGCGTCGCTCTACAAACCGGCCGCTCAAGACTCCCTTGATGAGATGCTTCCTTTTCTCCCCTTGTCCTCGAGGGAGGACAATCACCCGCCCATCTCTGTCTCGTGGCGTCGGTGCCATCAGGAAAATCCCGCACGTGGGAGCTATCGGTCACATCTCTTTGTCTGGCGCGCTGTGATGAATTGTATCCTTGATATGTGGAATTTTACATTTTTTCCCTTCGAACGATTAATCAGGAACCGATCATAGCAAGAAAACAAAAACCTACAGCAGGAGCCTACATTAGTACTCACTGCTCCACTGAGCTAACGACCTCACCCCGAGCTCCCTGCTCTATCTCGACATCACTGTAGCTATTTCCTGCGCCCGATCGAGGAATATAACGCCAAAACTTCACAATCAGTGACTTGTGAAGGTCTCTCTGCCATTTATCGCGCGAGGCGCAGCACTTAGCCCAAGTCCAAAACACACTGAGCTACTCCGAAACGCTACAAAACCCAAAGCACACTATATGAACCCAAGTTGTTCTATGTTGGGAGTGAGCGGGATGCTGACTGCTGTTTTGTTAACAAGAACAACAACAACCATAGCCACAAAATTACATTTGTGGAGCGCCTTTCATGTCGGGAGGACGTCCCAAGGCGCTGGAACGCAGACCCTTGTTGAGTAAATTCATCCGTGTTGCAAGCTCCCATTTGGGCAAAAAGATTTGGAACAAATTTGTTGGCAGTGAAAGTTCCCCCCCCACACTCACCCCCCCCTCTACCCGAATGCCTCGCGATTCTCCTTTAAATAAAAAGTTTGGAGGTGCAGCCGCTGATACAAGCGCTTAAGTACAATACATTATGGCCGGGGGCTGGGGTATGACACTCCATCTCCTGTTGGGAGGCTGACTTGGAAGTTATTCGCTCGTCTCTCCAGTCTCACTCGTGGAGATGAATGCGAGGTTTTCCCACCGGCCACAAAAGTGTCTCCCGGGGGGGATTTTATTCACTGACATGAAATATGAGCTTCAGGCACTGCGGAAATGCCAACAATGTCCAGAATCTGCAAGTCTTTGAGGCGATGTCCACCAGAAACATCTGGGGATGAAGCATGGTTGCTGTCCACGTATTGGGACACTTAGCGTTGCTGGGTTGCTGTATGGAGTTTTATGTCCTAGCCATGCGAGACATCTTGTGCAATGATCTATGGTACGACAGGAAGCCGTGTCCTGGTTTATATCTTGCGTGCAACATCAGTGAGCTGGCTTCCTGCACGCGGAGCCCAAACAGTTGACCCCCACGTTTGGTAATGCAACCAGCAACTGTTGCCGTGTAACTAGAAAATATCCGACCACGATGATCGCGTCGAACGAGAAGGCCCTGCCTTCATTCATTCGCATCCCCTTGTCCCCTCGCAAACCGCCCGCCCGCTTGTATCCCTTTCAAATCCACCAGGTGTCTGTGTTCCTTTAATTAGAGTCTTTAGCAATCAAACCGCCAGGTCACCAAAGAACAGGGACTGACAATTCACACACACACACACACACACACACACACACACACATACGTGCATATATGCAAACACACACACATACACTCACCCCCTTCAATAATACTAATTATAATCCTTGCCTTATCACGTCTTCGAGACCCAAGTCTCAAAGTGCTTCACAGAATATACTAATACAATAATATGTAAAGTGATAATATTAAGTGATAATATGTAAAGTGAACTGACTGTACATTTGCGGGCAAAATGCGGCAGCCAATTGCGCACAGCCGTGTCCCCGCAAACAGTTGCGTGTTGAAGTGATGACCAATTTGTTCTTGTTTTAGTAACGACACACAAAAACCTTACACATCTCAATGAACGCACGCAAAGCCCACGTTCAGCAACGCACAATTCGGTTCCGCTCTGGAATCAGACATATCCAGCGAAAGGCGCTACATAGCAAGTGTCATTTTGTTGTTGTGGTTGTGGTGGTGGTGGTGGTTGCGCGTGCGCAAGCCTCGGAAGACGCGAGAAGTAAAATATCGTTACGGTGTAGTGTAACAAACTCTCCGTTTCAAACGCTCAAAAGTGCAGAACGAGAGTCAGGTTAAAAAGTCTCCAATTCAGCCCTGGTGAAATCCGGCCTCTTTTAAAACAGTTTTGACTTCACACAAAAAAAAAACGATAACGGCAGGTATTCAAGTGGAATCAAACGCCAAGGGTTAAAAGGTGAGCGCTGCCCACAAAGCGTTCAAACGGAGCCGAGGCACTAACGCGTGGTGGGAACGCAACCCAGTTGCCCTGATGGACCTGAAAATGTAACCCAGCTCGCACCGAGCGTGAGGCTCAGTAAAAAGTTAATGAACTGAAAGCAACCTTGATCACTGAGTCAGAGTCCGGGACGCGATGCGTTCCCCCTCCCAGAGCTGCCAACCTTTGCTATGACATTCATCAACCTCGCTCCTTGATCTCTCAAGCACGGCACATATGTTTTCTAATCAGTTACTAGGCCTGAAGCGCACCTCCCAACCCACCCCCACATCATCGGGCGCAGTGCGACACAGCAATCCGAGCAGGGTTAACCCTTCGAGAATAATTGCGGCGCGTGAGCAATAGATCAACAACAACAACAAAGACTACAGCGGCAGCAACAGCAATAAGGTCATATCTTGTTATCTGTGTATTATTGTGGGATTCAATACACGGAGACCAACTCAATGTTTCACAATGCAAAAGCTGAGCTACAGTGACTTGGGAAAGACACTGGAGGTGATGGACGCAACCACGTTGAGATAGCAACATGGTGAGCGTGGAGTGGCCTGCGCAGGGCGATCTTACAAAAAGGGCTTACAAACGCCTTGAAACCGAGCTTTCAGGACTTGCTCTGTTCAGCGCTTCATCTCAATGTCTGCTGCTACTGGGTTTGAAAGGCTTCATTTAAAACCTCTCGCCAGAGACCTTTAGGCAACTCTGGGTTCGGTAGCTTTCTTCACGCAATGGGAACTATCCTTCCAGTCCTCAATTGGCACCATACCCAACGCTGACCTGCCAAACCCCTCCTTTTTCTTCTTCTTCAATTGGATCATCTTCGTGAGGAGGTGGTAGAGGGAGAGAGCCTTGAAATGACTCCTCACACTTGATATGGCACAGGGTCAGCATGGGACTACCACAGGCCAGGACATTCCAAGGAATTAGGAGCTCTGCGCAGTGAAGGGAGTTGACTGACCTCAGCAGGGTGCTGGTAATGATTTATCATTGGCTTCAGTGTTCTTAGCCTAGGGACGAATTGGCCAGTGTTCACCCTCTCTCTCTCTGTGATTGCTAAGCCATGACTCCTGCTGAAGAACTCTGGTGAACATCACTTGAGAACCAGGTCAGGTCAGGCAGGCTGGGCGCGGAAGCAACTCTTGTCTGGAACCAGTTTTAACGTTGCTTTCCAGCCCGGTTCAGGGTTGGGCTCGCGGGAGAGAAGAAGAGCCCTCTTTGCGCAGCCCCCGGGCAACAGAGTCATGTGAACGAAGAACGTCTTACTCAACTCACGGTGAAGGCTCGATTACAGACAATGATTAGGGGCAGTTTGAATCATCATCTTCAGGTGAAAGGAGAGAGAGGGAGAGGGTGCGTGGTGGAGCTGTGGAGGGAGGGGGGCAAGAGATTTTGTACCTGACTAGATATTCCTCTGAGATGATGTTGGGAAGGAGGTTTTAGGGGTGTGGGGGGAGAGAGGAGACTTGGTGAACGAACAGCCCTGACTCTGCAGTGTCAACTTTTCCTTTGTAAACACTGAGTTGGTCTTCCTTTGGCCTTCGGTTATGATAATACGCTGATCTAAAAAAATACCTGCTTGGATGAAGTACTCTACAGGCTCGTCTCTGGCGGTTTGCCATTTGTCTGAGCTGGGATCAAATTCCTTCCCGCTACTGGATACCGATCCTGGCACTGAAACGCAAATGTTAAGTTCAGAACTGGCTGCGATTCCAAATCTCTAATAACCATTTTAAAACACAGTGATTCATGAGGAAGCACTTCAGATTTGAAGGAACATCCCACCACTACCGATCGCACGTTTCTTCCACGCGGGTTTTCACCTGAAGAACTGAAGCTCAGATCCCGTCCTCCCATCAGGCGGGAGAGTGGGGAATGGTGAGTGAAGGGGGGGGGGGTTGGGTGGGGGTGGGAAACCAAATTCTTTCACGTCATGAATTTGATTCAATCCGAATTTAGTGTCACTTGAAAGCAACTCGAGAACTCTCAGGCTCCAAAATCTTGGAAACACTGAGCTTTGTCACTGCACGCTTTTTGGAGGCCGCTCTACATTGCCTTCCAGCCGAGTTCTGGCACCGTCTCGGGTCGGGCTCACTAGAGACAAGGACTGGGCTCGCTGGACTAAAAACCAAAAAGAAAAGTGATGCAAAGAAAGCCTGAAGACACTTCATCGTGCAATAGACCGGGGTCATAAAAGTAAAGCAGCCGGCAAAATGCTAAGTGGTTTCTAAACGCAGGACATCAACAATGTGCTGACACCCTCCACTCTCACTAATTTATTTCTCAGTGTGATAAGAAAAGACAGAACTCTCCTGAATGAGGCAATAATGAGCTTACAATGTACAACAGAATTATCTCCCGATCTTCTAACTGGCTCGGCACACTTTTAAGAGCTGAAAATTCCTTACAATTGCATTAGTCGGAAACAATGAGAAGAACGGCACAAATAAAAGTTGTTGTTTTTTTAATTCCGGTCTGCGCGGAATCATGTCAAAGGCACCAGAGTGACTGTCAAAGAGGAAGAGGGACACACACTACACACACACGCATGCGCACGCACGCAAACACTCGAGTTCAAACTGAAAGAAACATACAATTTTTTCCCCCAAACCCCCCTCCAAAAAAACAACATGTAGTGCTAAACTCCCTGCTGTTTCACACGCTACTCCAGGGACAAAGAGCTAATTTTACATGTTAATTTTTTTTGACAAGACCTGTCATCCTTTGCATTCTGCGAAAGATTTAACTACGGATCCCCGCTGTAATTATTATTATAGTCTACAGAGAAACGTCTGTTTTTCCAAGCCTGTGTAAATCCTAAGGTATTAATTATGTTAAATGAAGAAATATGGCCATTTGGTTACATTTGTAGGTCAAAGCCTCTCAATCTGTCCTTGTCAGCCACAGCCTGACTGAGCATGTGCACCAGCTGCCAGCCAACATCAAAGCTGCGCTGTGTGACGAAAGGCAGGAACCAGCACTCTAGGCCTCTCTGTATCACTTAAAAGAACACAGATCTCACCAAACTCATCTATCCGACCAGCCACATTCACTATCCCCGCAAAATCCCTGCACTACGCTGCACACTGACTTCCGCTCGGGTCCCGGCCTGACTGTTCAGGCCGGGACCTGTTCACCCCATCCCACGCCAGCTCGAGTCCGAATCCCGGACTGTCCAGCGCCTTGGAGGACGCACGTCCTCCCGACGATTCCATTCGTTACTTATGGATCTGAATCGCCAGCTCATTCCCTGCCCGTTGAGCGCCAACAAATCCCTAAGCCTCTGGGCTGGTTTTGTGTGGAGTCCTGTAGCTCAGCGGTTAGAGCACTCGCCTTACAAACGTGAGACCTGTGTTCGACACACACACACACACACACACACACACACACACACGCCTAATAATAATCCGTCCAAAAAAACCCACAATAATAAAAATTGGTAATTTCAATCCATGACTGTTTGTGGGGGACGCTACTGTGCGCAATTGGCTGGTGCGTTTCGCCCACAAATATAGTCAATTCACTTTACAGTATATTCTGTGAAGCGCTTTGAGACGTCGATAAGTTGTGAAAAAGCGCTTTATCAAATGCAAGGATTATTATTATTATTATATACCACTCCACAGCAGCTACTTCCTTGAACCCATTAAAAAATCACTCCTCATATATAGTACCAACCACATTTACAATCTCACACTATACGAGACAGCCTCGGTTCCGATCCCCTTTGAAACATAAGCGCCAGACAGATATTCGGAGGCAATGGGAATCCGCCTGATATTTTGAAACCTTTATTTGCGCACTAATTGCGCGGTCAGGCATGTACGCACTCACCATCACAACAAAAGAACTTGGGGAGTTTTATAGCAACTTCTGCTGAAACGTCTCAAAGCACTTCGCGAGCAATTACCCTCAAGTGTCCTGATTGTTTTTAATAGGCAAACATGACAGTCAGCGATGGCAGTGAGGTCTCACAGACAGTGTCCGTTCAGTTGGATGACCAAATACTCTGGAGGCTTGTTGGCCAGGACGCCAGGACAAACATCTCCCTCATCAAATAAAATCGGTTGTTCGTTTCGCGGCTGTTTGTGGGGCAGTGTTGTGCCCACGGATTGACTGCTGCGTTCACCTGCAAAACACGCAGTCACTACACTTTGCAGCATGTGCCATAAGGCGCTTTCAGATGTCTTGGCGTGAAAGGCAAGGATGGACGTTGGGTCATTCCCAACGCCTTCACGAGATCACTGACACCCACCTGACAACACGACAACAGGCAGATGGAACTCGCGTTTAATTCACGTCTTATCGGGAGGGACTCTTTAATGACGGCTATTCTCTGGTAGCATTAGCCGTTCACAAGCCGACGCTTCTGAATAATCTATCTGTGTGTCTGTCCAGGTTTGGGAGGAGACGCCACCTATGCTATGTTTCCCCAGGCTGAGCGAAGCACGCTTTGCTGTACCATTCCGACGTGAGGCAACGGGCCTGAAGCAGAGAGTATTTTCAATGACCCATCCCCTAGACTCCAGTGTAACCACAGTCTGGAGTCCGCAACTCCACACCATTTCCTCTGCTCTAAGCCGTCAAAACAAGCGAATTCACCTCGCGCTGCATCATGAGCTGAGAGGAGCGGTTGGGGCTCGGCCTATTGCAGGAATTAAGGCAGGACAGTGCTCGTATAGAGTGAGACAACGCGGAGAGGACTGGAGATAAACAAACACGTCCTCTCTCTCTCTCTCTCTCACATGTCCAGAGGCAACGGCACTTTCCACATTCCCTTAACAACTTCATCACCACGTGAACAAAAAAAATTACAGCCCTGTGTCTTTTGTTAGTGATTTAATCTACAGAATCTTTAGTCTTGGTTGTGTAAAAAAATGACTAATAGTAGTCTAGCTGGCAGACTGATGAATGCCTTCCCTTCATTTATGCTGAAGTGCTCACATGAAGAAACAGCCAAATTGCCCAGTGTCACACAAACCAAGATTTATTTGTAGAAAATTGCCGTTGGAAAGAAAAAGGGAAGATAAAATACCAGGGCCATAAAGCACCAGAGGAAACTTCCTCCAGCGTAACCCAAGCAAGGAAAGATCATCCCAGAGATTGCAACAGGGGCAGAGATGGGACTCCAGAGGTAAGCCCCCAAGTTGACACGGAGGAACCTCGCAGATCACACTTTTAAGCATAAAATACCTTGCAAAAACAATAAATAATCCTTGCACTTGATGTAGCGCTTTTCGCATCTTATCGATGTCTTAAAGCGCTTCACACCATGTAGTGTACAGTGAATTGACTGCATATTTACGGGCAAAATAATACAGTGATCATAAATTGGTCACTTCAATCCACGACTGTTGGTGGGACTCTGCCAAGCACAAAACGGCTGCCGCGTTTCGGCCACAAGATACACACTCAATTCACTTTTGTGAAGCGCTTTGAGACGTCTCGGAGACGTGATAAGGCACTGTATCAAACGCGAGGATTTATTATTATTATTATCATAACTGGTATCCCGTAAAGCACCTTGAGACTTTCTTCTGACGGTGGTCTGAAAGTAAATCATACTGTAAAATCTACAATGAGGAACTTCCCCCCCCACCCCCCCCACCCCCCCACACACACACCCAAGATGGTAGCATTTCCAGGATATTTACACTGTTTGCTGATGGATAATTGTTTTGACGCAGCTTATTTTGACTGAGATATTGATCGCCTTTCCCTTCTCTTAACAAAAAAGGCAGCAGCCCAGACAGACCCCCCTTCCTCCACCTGCAGGAAATGCCCGAGGCAAGGTTAGGTGACAATCTCTCTGTCAGTCCCCCACCAACCGCCCCCCACCACACCACGCTCCTTCCCCCACCACCCCCCACCCACCCCCACAGGACTCTAGACTTTCCTCTACATCTCCCCCACACTCCACCCTTCCTGAAAGCCACCGAGTATATCACTGTAGCTAAACTCTGTGAAGATATGTCCTTGGTTAGATGGTCCAAGGCAGTGCCATTGGGAATCCAGGCAACGGACCTCTGACCAAACATTGCACCTATAGCCTCTATTCTCCCATGTCTCGTCAAGTGCAATGTACACACTGTTCCTTTACTGATCAACTTGTCTCACCCATCATTTCCAATGTCAAATGAGGCCTCTCTTGTGTTGGATGCCGTGGCTTGATGAAGTAATGGCTGGTTTAATAATATTAATGATCATATTCCTGATCACTCACACGCTCTGCGATGATCTGCCTTCCTAGCTGTGTGAAATTTCTTCCTTACTGACCTACAATAAGATCTGAAATTGGCCTTTTCTCCTGTGAGTGTAACCAGGGGAGCTCGGCAGTGATATGAGCTCAGCTATCATATAATAATAATAATCCTTGCATTTGCTATAGCGCTTTTCACATCTTATCGACGTCTCAAAGAGCTTCACAGGATATACTGTAAAGTGAATTGACTGTATATTTGTGGGAGAAACATGGCAGCCAATTGTGCACAGCAGCGTCCCCCACACAAACAGTCGTGGGTTGAAATGACCAATTATTATTTTATTATTTATTATTTTACCAATTTATTATTGTGTTTTTTTAAGGCATTATTATTAGGCGCGCGTGTGGGTGTGTGCAGCAAGGAAACTTGCCCAAGTTTTCGCCCTAATCGCCTGGATTCGAACACAGGTCTCATGCTTGTAAGGTGAGTGCTCTAACCACTGAGCTACAGGAGCTACACGACCCTCGGACCTGAGGTTAGATAAAGTCTTCGCAAAATTGTTTTTTTTGACAGTTAAGACGTTTCAAAGCGACGCACAAAAGTCTTGATTGAGAGTATTGATCATCTACAATATTTAATCCAATGAATGAATTGATGGAAAATCGGCACGAGAGGGGTTCAGCGTCTTGTCTTGCTCTCTACCTACTCTTCAGTATGTTTCGCTCACAAAACATACAGTCAATTCACTTCACAGTGTATTCTGTCCAGCGCTTTGAAGACGTCTCGGAGATGTAATGGGGCACAAAATCAAATGCCAGGATTATTATTGTTATTATTATTAAGGCTGAGAATTCCGAACTGACCCGAGAGAGGAAGAAAACAGAAGTGAGGGGGGGGGGAGGGGAAGGAAGGAAAAAGACAGGAGTGGAAAAGAAGGGAAGTTGAGGGGTCTGATAGAAAGACAGATATAGGGAGACAATAAATAAAATCAATGCCTAAAGAGACAAGGTCTCCCCACTCCCTGGGAGCTGTGGAAGCCGAAACACTGTCCGTTTGTGGCTGGCGATAATACTTTCCATTCAATGGAGTTTGCAGCTTGCTGATTCATATGATTGCAGGCTGGCGCCCTGCTGGCGAGTCTCTCCAGTGAAATTAAATCCACTCTCTTCAGTTATAAATTATAATGCTCTATAAACAACACTCCCACTGGGTATTGAGAGGATCTGTGCACAGTTCGCTCACTGTTTCTTTGCCGTGCTCCTCTGCCACAAACAAGGGCAACTCTGTGTGTCTGCCGCTGTCAGCTCTGCTGTTAGAATTTATGCACCATTTGATGTTTGGGATCGGCAAGGGGAGTGTGAAAGAAACAGAAGCCAGAGCGAGAGGGATACAAAACTAGGGAACGGGGGGGGGGGGGGGCGGCGGGGGGGGGTTGGAGGGGAGAGGCTTCTATTCAATCAATAAGGTGGAGCCGGCGGAGTAGAGAACAGAGAAATCAGGTTGATTCAAAGGTTGGCTGATATGGTGGAGGAAAGAAGCAGGAACGGACGAAGAGGGGGGGTGATGGGGTGAGGAGTGGGGGGGGTGAGGAGTGTGGGTGGGGGGCAGTGGAAGGTGGCGGATCAGACCCGACGTCCTCTGGCTCGACGCAAGCGCAGCTTCAGGGGCGTCCAGGAAACGAGCGCGGAAATTGTCAAGTGGTTGGGAGTTTGAGAGTTTGGGGGGGGGTTGGGTGGGGACAGGGCAGGTAAACCCTGTCCGTGATGAGGAGCTAAAGCTACGATACCATTGACGCTGAGAAACGCAATAAGGCGAGGATATATTTACGTTTAGGTCGTCACAACAATCTGAGGAAAATAGGACGTTCGATACAGATCAATGTGCAAGCTGTGAATGAACGAGCAGGTTTCACTCACACAGAGCGGGTGGTCTATGAAAATAATGTGTGTAGTTACTGTACTGAGCGGCCGCTAACAGATAGACCACGAAACTGGCTCAGTTTCAACTGGGAAGACTTGATTACAAGAGCAATAGACTCAAACGACATTCACTCTAATAATAATAATAATCCTTGCATTTGATATAGCGCTTTTCACATCTGATCGATGTCTCAAAGCGTTTCACAGAATATATTGTAAAGTGAATTGACTATTTGTGGGCGAAACGCGCCAGCCGATTGCGCACAGCAGCGTCCTCCACAAACAGTCGTGGATTGAAATGACCAATTTTATTACTGTGCTTTTTTTTTGGACAGATTATTATTAGGCGTGTGTGTGTGTGTGTGTGTCTGTAGGAAACTTGCCCGAGGTTTCGCCCTGGCCTGCCTGGATTCGAAACACAGGTCTCACGCTTGTAAGGCGAGGGCTCTAACCACTGAGCTGCATTGGCAGTACAACGACACACATACACAGTGAGCAATAAGGGACTTCCAGCCCTTTACACAGGCCTGCGAGAACCAGGGCTGGGACACAGACAGGCCTGTGTTAGAGCCAAGATCTGGGACGCTCAGTCTGCGATTCGTAACTGTGGTTAAGGTGGAGTTTTGGCATTTGGTGGAGCGTGAAGTTTGATGGGATCACCACTCTCGGCAGCATTGTCATCGTCAGCTGCCATTGGTCAGACAGCTATAATACTGTGGGAGAGAAATGACAATATTCTTTCATTTCCTTCCATAAGCAAGCCTCTGAAACGCGTACTCTCTAACCAGTTTAATTTGGAGTCTGGGGTTGTGAAAATTGAGCTCCACGCAGCTATAGGCCCTTTGCGCAAGACACCAATCTTGTGTGTAGACAGGCTGTGTCCCCTTCACGTTGGCCACAATCAGTGTATTTGTGGAGTCCTGCAGCTCAGTGGTTAGAGCATTCACCTCGCAGCGAGAGACTTGGGTTCGATTCCCGGCAAGGGCGAAACCTTGGGCAAGTTTCCTTACCCCACACGCCTGCTAATAACCCCTTGAGAGAAAACATAATCATGGTTTGGTCAGTTCTCAACCGTTTGTGGGGGACACTGCTGTGCGGAATTGGCTACCGCGTTTCGCCCACAGACAGCAGTCACTTCACTTTACGGTATATTCCGTGAAGCGCTTCCGAGACTTCTAGAAGATGTGCGAGGCTCTACATCAAATCCAAGCATGATTTTAATTGTTTTATTTATTTCGTATACTTCGGAGAAAATGCGATGGGTACCTGAGGGAGAAGGGAAATCAGACGACAACACAACAAACGGCATTTGCATCGCACTTTTTACATCAAGAGGACGTACGTCCCAAGGCGCTGGACAGTCGAGGGTTTGCACCCGAGGGATTGTTACCCCCTTAGGGAAACTGTCCGCCAATTGACTATCAACAGCCATTACTGCTTACTGCTAGGTAAACTAAAATTGCCTGACATATCGCCCGGCCCGGGAATCGAACCCAGGTCCTCCCTCTCGCTTGTGTCATTCACGTCATTCACTTTCGTTTCGCAACCTCTGATATATGTTTTTTTCTGTTCGTTTTTCCCAGTTCTGTTTCTTGGCTGCCGCCTTGTATTTTCCAAGACGTTCAAAGACAGGCATGTGCTGCATGCGCAAATATGGGGAGGTCTGTGGGTCTGGTGGTAAGATCATTCTGTCTACTGCCATTAACCCTAGCGTTGGCAGGGCCAGTATCTCGCTCCATCTCATGTCTACTCAGACATCATCTCTGCACAGGCTTGCAAACAACATCACTCGACGCTATGACCCAAGTTCAACAACAACAGCAACTTGGATTTACATAGCGCCCTCACTCCCTCCAGCGCCTCAGAGCGCTTCACGATAGAGGAGCCCGGGGCCGAGCCAGTGGGGGAGAGGGGGGGGGCGGTGGAAAAGGTGACCGGGGGCGCGGTCGGCCGAACGGAAAAGTCTTCAGGCTCGACCTGAAAATGGGAAAGGAGAGTGGGGGCAAAGCCGAAGGTGTGAGGGAGGGAGTTCCAGAGTTTGAGGAGGGCGAAGCTTTGTGGAACTCACTCCTCGAACTGACCGGTGAAATCGAACCACATTTTTAAAATATATATATATATATATACCCGGATTGAAAAAAAAATCAGCGTTTTGTGCGTCCTGACCTTTTCAGCCCAGGATTAAATCTGAGCAAAAATGTTTTTTTTTATATATCAGATTAATATGGCCTACTGGCTTCCAATAAACTTGTTAAAATACTCAACGCATGCAGAAATAAAGAGAACAAGCGCCTTCGCAATGCACCAGGCTGTAACACTTTAAAGCACGCCTCGGATATTTCTCCCTGCGGCTTTGGTTAAACAATCTGAGCGTGGAGCAGAAGCTGAGATAACTCGAGTGCCATCGAGACGCGATTAGATCACTCCCTGATTGACATCCATCTATGTTGGTTTCGTTTCATAAATTATGCTTCGCCACATCAAAGTGCTGAGAGATTACTGTGAGTCCTGACCAGCAGTCGAATAAGTACAGTGGGCTGCAGCTGCATGCAGCGAATGAGAGCGGACACCTCGTATCGAACTCCCACTGATCTTTCGTCCCAATCATAAGTGACGCTTTCTCTAGTCTCCCTGTGTGTGTGCATCTCTGGGTGTGTGTGTCCCTCTCTCTCTGTCTGTGTGTCTCTCTCTGTGTGTGTGTGTGTGTTTCTCACTCTCTCTCCGTGTGTCCTACTGACGTGAAAAGGCGCTCTATAAATATAATTTGGGTATTGCTGTATGTGTCTGTGCGTGCGTGTGTGTGTGTGTGTCTCTCTCTGTCCGTCTCTCTGTACGTGTGTCTCTCTTTCAGTTGAAAGTTAACACAGAGGCTACCCTTCCTCCTGGCTACACTCGTACCCTCGCCAGCCCCCCCCACCCCCCAACAGCCCCCCCCTCCACCCACAGCCACCACCCCAACCCCCCCTCCACGTGCTCCCAGGCAATGGGTTACGAATGGTAAACACCTGATATTCATCTCAACCTGCACTTCTGTACAAATTAAATTGTTACCACCTTTCCACAGGCGGCGTTCGCAAATTACTGCACCACACGACGACTTCAAAAGGAAACCGATCCCCGAGTCTGTAGCTCTGTGTGCCGTTACCCTAAGAAAGAAAAGGCTCACGATATCGCTGGTATCGTTTCACAGCAGAAATTCAATTCAAGTTTAAAAAAAAGGAAAAGAAAATCGGGTTTTCGAAAAGAAAAAGGCCCATTCCTAATTTTATGATCGTCAGCCCACATCTACAAAGCATATTTCACACGCCAGCCTTTGATCTCGAGGCTCAATGCGCATTCCTGCCTCTGGTGAGAAGTCGCTGTGCGCTCCTCAAATCATCGGCTTCACTTTCAGGTCACCTCCGACGCTGACCAGAAACGCTACGAGTGCAAACTCACTCCGCCCCCGCTCAAGACTTGTGTTCATTCAGGTGCGTGAATGAATTGTGCCGGGGAATGATACTGTGGAGCTCCTGTAGCTCAGTGGTTAGAGCACTTGCCTTAGAAGCGTGAGACCCGGGTTCGAAGCCAGGTAGGTCAGGTCAGGGCGAAACCTTGGGCAAGTTTCCTTACTCCACACACCCGCCTATTGATAACCCCTCCAAAAAAACACAAGAATAAAATTGGTCATTTCAATCCACGGCTGTTTGTGGGGGGGGACGCTGCCGTGCGCAATTGGCTGCCGCGTTTCGCCCACAAATATGCAGTCAATTCATTTTACGGTATACTCTGTGAGCGATTTGAGACGTCTAGAAGACGTGAAAAGCACTATGTCAAATGCAAGGATTATTATTATATTAAATCCTTGCGTTTGATCTCGCACTTTATCGCGTCTTCTAGATGTCTTCACAGCGCTTCACTGTGAAGTGAATTGACTGGATATGTTGGTGGGCGAAACAGCGGGCAGCCAATTGCGCATAGCGGCGTCCCCCGCAAACAATCGTGGATTGAAATGACCGATTAATTCTTGTTTTTTTTGAGGGGATTATTATCAGGCGTTTGAAGTAAGGAAACACTTGCCCAAGGTTTCGCCATGACCCGTCTGGAATTGAACCCAGGCCTCTCGCTTGTAAGGCAAGCGCTCTAACCACTGAGTTACAGGACTGAAGCCTTGGGACGTCTTCTTGAAGTGAAATGAAAGGCGCTAAACGATGTAATTTGTTGTGGCTGTTCTTGTTATTTTTGGTGTTCGTGCAAAGCGCTCGAGATAGTTGTTTCAGACGTCGTCCTGACGTGAAAGTCACCTGGAAATGTTGCATCAACGAGCCCTGAACACAAGTCATTCTCAGTAACAGTTCGCTAGGAATGACAAACACGTACAACTGTGACACAATATCCATCAGTATTCACGTCATCTCATTTCGTCGGTACTCAGCATAATATCACAACAACAATTATAAGGGGCATATAGTTAGTTATATCTCTTACACTGAATGGATGTACACACACACACACACACATATGTATGTTAACTAGAGTGTTGTACATATATGAGTAGCTACAATAATACATTCTTCGTTTAGCTTGCATTGAACGGATGTTTACTGTACTCTCCGACTGCCGACTGCATAAATATTTCAGGATTGCAAGGCACGGTGAAGCTGTAACATCTCGCTCTTTATATGAATTATAATCTTATGTGGCTGCATAATTGATATATCGTTTCTCTCTGCATCACTATCAGCTCGTTTTCAACCAACGCCAGCCAGGCTCCTCCAACCTCGCCCCACAAAACATGCAGTCGATTCATTCGACAGCGTATTCTGTGAAGCCCTTTCAGGACGTCTAGAAGACAA
This sequence comes from Hydrolagus colliei, assembly GCA_035084275.1. Classification (NCBI taxonomy): domain Eukaryota; kingdom Metazoa; phylum Chordata; class Chondrichthyes; order Chimaeriformes; family Chimaeridae; genus Hydrolagus; species Hydrolagus colliei. Next base: position 36,339 of record JAYJKW010000218.1, on the reverse strand, counting down.
CAACAAAGTTACATTTGCGGAGGAGCGTCTTTCCCAATGCCCTGTGTGCCAAGACGTGAGAAGCGCTCTATCAAACGCGAGCAATCATTATTATTATGAAGCTTATTTGGCTGCGAAATTGGCTGCCGCGTTTCGCCCACAAATATACACAGTCGATTCACTTTGCAGTATATTCTGTGACGCGCTTTGAGACATCGTGAAGATGTGAAATGCTGCGATATCAAATGCAAGGATTATTATTATTATTATTAATTGTGTGTGCGTGGGTGGGGGGAGGAAGGGAGTTGGCGGGGTGGGGGTGTGTGTGTGAGGGCAGACAGGCTGGAATTAAATCAACCTCATTATGGTTAAGATGATTATCAAACTTCTTGCCAATCGATAATTTTTTTTAAAAATGATTCCACTAGCAACACTGATCGATACTGCTTAACTGTACCACATTGTGCCTGCGAGACTGACAGTAATGTCTGCACTTCGGCTCTGCAGACTTCATTAAACCCACTTAGGGCGGACGCAAGGACCGTGTTCAACATCTCTTGGTCTAATTTGTACAGTTTCAAGTGGAAGGTTTCCCTCGCTTTCCCCGGGCCCACTTACAAACAGTTCAAACCTCAATTAGCAGAGTGGTCAGAGTTCAGTCTAGACAAGGACTCTTGATCTATTGGCCTCGTGATTTATTCTGACTCCCAATAATCTATATTTCTGTTGGGTCAGCCGGGTGTCTGGCACTCGGGAGAAACCCATATCATCACAGTGACTCGAGAGAGTCCGAACCAGATACGAATTGCACAGGCGTACGACTTGTGTATCGTAAGAGGTCTATAACCTCCCCCACCCAAACACCTCCCCCATCTCTGCTCTGCTCCTTCTCACCTTCAAAGCTCTCCCTCCATACTATCGCAATTCCATATCTTCGTAATTTCTTACTACAATTCCTTGCTATCCAACCCCTTGGGAAGTCCTGCTGACGTGAAAGGCACTAAACAGACGTAGTTGCCCTTCTCTTTATGACGACGGTCTCTGGGACATTGACTTATCCCTTTGCCCAAAAATACACAGTCACTACACTTCCCAATAAATCCTACGAAGCACGTTTCGACCGTGAAGGGCGAGGCATTGAATGCGAAGATTTTTATTCTCGAAGCATCTCTCGGAGCAGGACAAACTGTTCTATCCTGCTCCGAGAAGAAATAAATAGAATAATAATAATAATCATCCTTGCGTTTGATATAGTGATATAGTATTGCATTTGATAAGATCAACGTCTGAAAGCGCTCCACAGAATCTACTATAAAGTGAATTGACTGTATATTTGTGGCCGAAACACGGCAGCCAATTGCGCACAGCAGAGTCCCCCACAAACAGCCGTGGATGGCATATGTGTGTGTGTGTGTGGAGTAAGGAAACTTGCCCAAGGTTTCGCCCTGACCTGCTTGGATTCGAACACAGGTCTTTCGCTTGCAAGGCAAGTTCTCTAACCACTCAGCCACTGGTGGTGGTGGTCGTGCTTGGAGCCCGGCAACTGGGAACCAGAGCAAACGCATTTGTGAATTGGAGGAGGGGGTGGTGGGGCAGTAGTGTTTGGCAGCCTGTTCCTCTCTCTCTAGGCTGTTCGTTTCTGCAAGGCAAGTCCTAGCTTACCGCCCCAGGATGTGGACTGTCACTTCGCATCATCGGTGATGGGTTGCAGGACTGTTGGTAAAGGTGAAGACGGCAGAGGGCGGAAAAAAATATATATCTAAGCGCTTTAGAACTGGTGGAAATCGTTTCGCAGAGGGGTGGTGGGGGTGGGGGGGGAATGGGGTAGATGGGGTGGGGGGGAGAGACATTCCAGCCATCGGCGGAAGACAAAACCACCTAATTTCCGAGCGAGCGAGCGAGCGAGCGAGCGAGCGAGTGAGTGAGTGAGTGAGTGAGTGAGTGAGTGAGTGAGTGAGTGAGTGAGTGAGTGAGTGAGTGAGTGAGTGAGTGAGTGAGTGAGTGAGTGAGTGAGTGAGTGAGTGAGTGAGTGAGTGAGTGAGTCGGGGCTCAGCTTGATGTCAAACGAGTTGTTTACCGGCCAAAGAATAGCAAAGTGATCGTCCACCAATGGCGTCCCCCCAACCAACCCCCCCTTCACTTTCCTGTGAAGCTCGGTAATGTAATAATAATAATAATCCTTACATTTGATATAGAGCTTTCCACATCTTATCGACGTCTCAAAGCGCTTCGGGGATGAGGAGTCGGGGTAGAGGGAAGGAGAGTAGGAGAATTGACTGTATATTTGTGGGCAAAATATACATGGTAAACTCGTGAGATAACGTGGCGATAGGAGGAAGAGGAGGAGGCAAGAGATGGGAACTGAAATCAGTCCGACCCTCCCACTCACGACAAGCGTGTGGAGCTCCTGTAGCTCAGAGGTTTGAGCGCTCTCCTTACAAGCGTGAGACCTGCGTTTCGAATCCAGGCAGGTCAAGGCGAAACCTTGGGCATGTTTCCTTACTCCACACACACACATACACACACGCACACACACACACCAAATAATAATCCCTCCCAAAAAACACGACAGTAATAAAATTGGTCATTTTCAATCCACGACTATTTGTGGGGGACGCAGCCGTGCGCAATTGGGCTGCCGCGTTTCGCCCATAAATGTACAGTCAATTCAAAGCGATTTGAGGCATCTAGATGACGTGAAAAGCGCTATATCAATTGCAAGCATTATTATTCTTATGATTAGGATTATTATAAGGCGAGAGCACAGGGTGCTCTGTGCTGCAGCTGGGACCGAAACATCCAAAGCCTTTGGGAAGTTCGAGAGGAAATGTAATTTAAAGCTCATCACTTCAAAGGTTCGGATTGAGCAAGAAGAGCTAACTAACGTTTGCATGTGTGCGCATTTACATAAATTGGGAATGATGGTTGCCATTCGAATGAATGAGGCAGCCGGGGAGATCACTGCACTGACAACTTCAGAGTCTAAAAAGCCGCGCTGTGGACGAGTGACCCAGCCCAACGCACTCGGTTCTGTCGAGGGTCACGTAACAGCCCTGAACAGCGCAGGTGTCCGACAGGCTGGGTTGCCCAGTGTGTACAGTAGGTGGGTGGCGTTTCGCCCACAAATATACAGTCAATTCACATCACAGTGTATTACAGTGGAGCTTCTGTAGCTCAGTGGTTAGAGCACGCGCTCTACAGGCATGATTGAGACCTGTGTTCGAATCCAAACAGATCAGGGCGAAACCTTGGGGAAGTTTCCTTACTCCACACACACACACACACACACCTAATAATAATCGGTCCAAAAACCCCCCACAATAATTTCAATCCATGACTGTTTGTGGGGACGCTGCTGTGCACAATTGGCTGCTGCGTTTTGCCCACAATATACAGTCGATTCACTTTACAGTATATTCTGTGAAGCGCTTTGAGACGCCTTAGAAGACATGAAAAGCGCTATATCAATGCCAAGGATTATGATTATTTATTTGTGAGCTCTCTGCCATGTTTAGTCTGCACCGTCAGCTGATCTTCTCTTCTGCGGAGAGGCCACGCTGTACAGATCAACCAAAGCTAACAGCGCACGCATGTATCCGAGCCACAAAATACAGGCAGACGCAACCCGCCTTCGCTTTCCACTAAAGTTTGCACTAAACTCTGTACCCCCATCATACCCAGTTCTAGCCAGGCTCCACAGGCTCCCTCCCTTCCCTTCAGATCACGCCCGAAGAACCTCCTCTTCAACCGTGCTTCTCCCCACGTCTCCCTCCCTCCGTCGGTTTCGGACTCAGCCACTGTCGAGCGTGAGGTGGGGGCGGGGGTGGGGTGGGGAGCGGGAGTGGGAAGGGTGATATAGACGCAAGTTGTCGTGGCTGGGAATCAGCCCCACTCGGCAAAGTAGGAGCTGCCCTTCACACGTGGAAGACTCCAGATAAATGCACAGCTGATCCGAGCGCAGAAATCCAAAGGAACAAATTGCTTCTCGTTGCCTCTCATTAAATGGAATTCCTGATCCGGGAACAGCAGAAAATGCACAATCCTGAGCCAGCCATGAAATGTTCCTCCAATTATGGGTGCTCTCTTCGCTCGACGCTGCGCTGTTGTCAGTCCAGCACATGTCAGTTGTCTTCTACACGTTAGCAATTCCTGTTAGCAAACTAGTCACGCGTTTCACAGGCTCCAATGGTAATCATTTACCCATGTAACTCGGTGAAACAACAGGCACTTAAAGCATCGGGCGGACTAGACAGGAACGTATGTGAGCGGATCGCGCGATTGTGGGACATCTGCTATGCAACTCCTTTCTTCGCGATCCCTCACAGGATGTAAACCCCAGCGCCATCGCGCAGCTCTCCAATTCCCTCCCGACAAGTCGGCAAAACTTGCCCCCCCCCCCCCCCCCCCCCCCCACTCCCCACACCCCCACTGGGCTCCCTTGGCAAGCCGTCCATTAGGGAGATAAGGCAGAGAGCTTGGTCGGGTCAAACGTGCATATTTCACTCTTGAGTTGACGTTCAAGACTTATAGCTCTCAGAGGTAACAACACTCGTATTTGCATTGCACATGTGCTTTTCTCTCAGGCTAAAATTGCCTCAAATTGTCTTCTGGGTGACACCATCCGAGCTTTTCACATTTTTTTTGTGTTGCTGTGTGCACAAATTTGATTTGAATTACATATTGGTGCGGAGGAGGCTGTTTTTGCTATTGCTAACTCACACGCACACCTCCCTGGATCTCCTTCATGTTATTTGGTTGACCAGTTCCAGGCATTGAGTTCGGCTCGAAAGCTTTAGCCCCATCACCATGTCTGAGAGGTTCCAAATCCACACAGAGGGAAATGCGGGTAGTGAAATTGTACTGGAGAGAGGGAGGTGACCATTCGCTTTACTTGTGGCCAAAGCAATCAAAGCCCACTGAAGTAGTCCTTATTTGTGACTGTCACCACAGAATAACTGCGGAGAATAACGTTGACTAAAGTTAATGATTGAGCAATTTTAATCATAATAATAATCCTTGCATTTGATATAGCCCCTTATCACGTCTTCTAGACGTCTCAAAGCGCTTCACAGAATATACTATAGTATACTATTCTATATATACTATATAATTTTATACCAGAAGTGAATTGACTGTATATTTATGGGCGTAACGCGGCAGCCAATTGCACACAGCAGCGTCCCCCACAAACAGTCGTGGACTGAACGACCACATTATTATTGGGGTTTTTTCAAGGGATTATTGTTAGGCGTGGGTGTGGAGTTAGGAACGTTGCCCGAGGTTTCGCCCTGCCTGGAATTGAACCCAGGTGTCTCACGCTTGTAAGGCGAGCGCTTTAACCACAGGACGCCACAATTGTGTGAATTTACCAGCCGCTGATAAATGGAGGGGTTATGGGCTGGGAGAAAAATGACATCATCACCAGACTACCAGCAGATAGATGTGTGTGATGATCGATCCGTCCCTCACACATGACATTGCTGTGGTGTAATGCGGGGATGAGTTTAGGGCGCTGGAGCGATGAGTTGCGATGAGACCTACAGACTTGGGCTGGTTTTTGCCAAAGAGAAGGTTTTCAGGAGGAAACTACCAAGGACAGCAGTCTTTGATGAGGTCTCTCATTAAAGGCCGGGTGTTGCTGTACGCACACACACACACTCACACCAACAACTTGTATTTATGTAGCGCCCTCCACGCCGGGCGGCGTCTCAGAGCACTTCACAGCGGTGGAGCCCGAGGCCGAGCCAGAGGGTGGGAGGGGGAAGGCGACCGTAAGCTTTGTCAGGCAAGTGAGACTGTGATATAGTAATAATAACACTTGCGTTTGACAAATAGCGCGTTTCACATCTTATCGACGTCTCAAAAGCCCTTCACAGAATAAAGTGTAAAGTGAATTGACTGTGTGCGAAATGCGGCAGCCAATTGCGCACAGCAGCGTCCCCCACAAACAGTCGTGGATTGGTTAATGACCAATATTTATTGTTGTGCTTATCTGACAGTTGTTCACAATAAGGGAAGGGAATAAGGGAAGCCAGACTTTTCACTTTGCTTTTTTTCTACACAAAAAAAAACACTGAAATTCAAAGAAACGTTTGAACATGTTTTTCAGCCTGAAAATAAAGCAGCCGTCAAGATCCGCTGCGGAGGAAAAAAACCTTACTGAACCGAGGGTAATGAGACGGCCACACATTTTCGTGCAGCTACACAACACATCAACACCAAGCAGAAGGCAAAACGCACACCACAATTCATTATTAATCGGTTATTTTCTTCAAAACACACTTAAAAATGCTAAGCCTGTCAGACTCGGTGAGGTGGAAGTGTGACTGTTATTCTCGCCAGATACCAAACAGCCTGCCGTAAGTTTCAAGAGCGGCAAGTTGGTGTTTTGATCTATCCTTCACTAATATTATGATTACTATCATTATCTATCCCTTATTAATAAGTTTCCTTGCTCCATACGTCTGTCTAATAACAATCCGTTCGCCCCCAAAATCCACAATAATACAATTAGTCATTTCAATCATTTCAAGCGTTATATATAAATATATATATTTGTATATACAAATATATTTGTATATTTGTATATTTGTATATACAAATATATATACGGTCAATTCGCTTTACAGTATATTCTGTGAAACACTTTGAGACGTCAATAAGATGTGAAAAGCGCTACATCAAATGCAAGGATTAGATATAACACCCCCCCCCGCCCCACCCCACCATCCCTCACTAGTCTCTTGCCTGGGTCCTGATGGACGAGTGTGATGCTGCCACAGAACTTTAGCGCTAACTGTCCACTCCTTCTCTTGTTTGCAATCTCTACATCAAAGACCTGCCCACACCTGCCACTGTGGCTCAAGCCTTAAGCAGTGGCTTGAATTCACAGAGGCATTGAATATTGCTCCAATCTTGATGGGACGATTTGATTTTAAAATGCATCTCTGATTGTAGGAGTGGCTTGGGTGGCAGTGAGTCCAGCGGGCGCACACACACACACACACACTCACTCTCCCAAACACACACTCACTCATACACACGCAGATCCACTCTTTGGGACACTCGCAATGGCACGCACCTCTCTCGTCTCAAAGATCAGTTTGGTATAACTAGGAAAAGACGGTCGTGGAGCTGGGCTATTTTAAATAGATACACATATATATATATATAAATACACACAGTAAATCTTTAAACATATACGGTATTTTATCCTCTTTGTATGTAACGCCAGACTGGCGTTCAGTATTGTGCTTGCTGTAGGCAAAAATAACTGTCTGGCTGAACAGTCTCAGTGCAGTAATACATCACAGCTGGGTCCAATTACTAACTACATCCTTGTAATGCCTCTCACTAACAAGGATAATGTAAGTATGACTGTTGAGTATATGGATGCTGTAAAAGTTAGGTCAGGCATGTGAGAACAACAAATGAAAATGCGAAACCAAAGTGACGGGAGACACCACAGAGTAGCGTCCATCTTAAAAGGAAACGCACTTACAGGAACGAGACGCAAAAACCCTGCCGGGCAGTCAGCGTGCGTTAGCAGATGGCCACGAACCCACCTCTGGTCAGGCAGTCAACAGATTTCACCATTGAGAGAGAGTGCCGGTGAGCAGACTGCTCCCATTGCATTGAATTTAGCAACGCTGGGATTAAAGCGCGGAGGGGCTGGAGCCAGACGACGAGAGATAGTCGATAAATACATCGAGGGCTTTGAAAGGGGGCAGCCGAACAAACCGCTGAAACCACTTTCTTCGCCTCAAGACTCTCTCTCTTCGATGGACCCATCGGCAACTCATAATCTCCTCCACTTCCCTACCTCCCCACCCTATCCTCAGCTCGGGTCTGAAGTAGTGACTGTCCAGGGCCTTGGGACGTCCCCCTGACGTGAAAGGCGCTATACAAGTGTAATTGTGTTGTTGTCGTTCTTTAAAAACAGCCACAATCTGGGTGAGGCCCGTATGAGTCTAATACATCCGTAGTAATAATAATAATCCTTGCATTTGATATCGCTCTTTTCACGTCTTCTAGACGTCTCAAAGCGCTTGACAGAATATGCTGTGAAGTGAACTGACTGTATATATGTGGCCGAAATGCGGCAGCCAATTGCGCACAGCAGCGTCCCCCCCACACAAACAGTCGTGGGTTGAAATGACCAATTTTATTGTTGTGTTTTTTTTATTCTTCTTTTACGTATGCTAACACACACACACACACACACCTTGGCCTCCCCACGCCTCTTGCCAACCTGCACCAAATGCTCTCTGGACTCGGGTAAACTGGATGCGTCCCGCCCAGGAGAGAGGGTGAGCCTTCCAGTCCAGACATTTGCACGTGCAGTTGACGTACACGCGTGGGATTCCCACTCTGGTTTGAAGCCTCTGAAACAACGACACAACGCATTTGTATATCGCCCTTCACGTCGGGAGAGGACGACCCCAAAAAGCGCTGGAAAGTCAAGGATACCGAGCACGGCGACCGGGTTTCCGCGTTCGTCAGTTCGCCCCGCCGAGTACGCGAAAGCAGCTGTGGACTGTCCTCTGTCGCGGCGGCTAGCGTTGGAACGTGATTCACTAAGAATTGGCATCAACTCTCCACAACCTCTTCATCTTCTTTTCTTTTAGTTTTTTCGCGCTCTGTTGGGTTTTTGTCTCCGGAACAATAACGTTTGAGAGGTGAGTGGCAATGATTTGATCCAACTTGACAGTGTCATGTAGCCGACCGAATTAGCAACAGTCAGTGCAATAGCAACGTCTCGAAAAGATGTCGGGTTAATGGCTGTACCGACTCTCCACTACTCGTGCTAAAATCAGTAGAAAACAAAAACGTGGGCCTGCGTTTGACAAGGAAATAGGCCAACTCATCACCAAGACAGGAGGGAAAGGACATGCCATCTTGGAACAGGGCGAAATAATATTGGTTGCTCAATTTAGCCTTGTCCTTATTTGCTTAGCTCCTTGTGGGATGTTTATTATTGGTGGTAGCAATTCCGTCGTTAGGTTTGGCCAACGCTGTTGAAGTTTCCAATTTGCACGGCTGCTTCGGAACACAAAGAGAGTCACTCATTGACATCAAGGGCACAAAAAAAAAAACCTCAAAGATATAAAATACGCTAACCAAAAAACGAGCAGCAATCATACATTAGGCTGTAACTGAAGACAGCCGTTTGATTAAAGACTTGACCTGTGGTCTTGTCCTTCAATCAACCCGGCTCTTCACAATCACAATCTCATCTGTTCCCGTGTTTCCAAACGCAACTCCGATAGAGTAAGAAAGGACTTGCGTTTTTATAGGCCCTTATCACGGGGAAATAATAATAATCGTAATAATCCTTGCAGGTTGTAGACAAATATGCTATGAACTGATTGACCCATTTTATCTGGGCGATTGTGGGCCAGGACATTGGGAGGAACTCCATTCTCTCCTTGAACAGTGCCATGGGATAATAATATAATAATCCTTGCATTTGATATAGCGGCTTTTCACATCCTATCGACGTCTCAAAGCGCTTCACAGAATATACTGTAAAGTGAATTGACTGTACATCTGTGGACGAAACGCGGCAGCCAATTGCGCACAGCAGCGTCCTCCCCACACAAACAGTCGTGGATTGAAAATGACCAATTTAAAAAATATTATTGTTTTTTTTGGGGGGGGAGGGATTATTATTAAGTGAGTGAGTGTGTGTAAGGAAACTTGCCCAAGCATTTCGCCCTGATCTGCCTGGGTTTGAAACACAGGTCTCAAGCTTGTAAAGCGAGTGGCTCTAACCACTGAGCTACAGGATCATCAACATCCACCTAAACAGCCAAGACGGGACCTCGTCTGAAGGATAGCGTCTCTGAACACACGCTCTCCCACAGCTGTGCACTGTGTACCACCAGAGATGTCAGTGTAGAGATAAAAGTCCTAACGTGGGGGGGGTTGGAACTCATGAACGTGTGACTCAGAGGCGCGTGGGCCCAGCCCGGCTGGACACACTCCAAAGGCTCCTTTGTCACCTTTGATCATCCGCAATTGGCTAAGAGTTACCCCGAGCCATCTCGCCCCCGATTGCCTGGTTACGTACGCCGAGTTGCTGCGATGAATTGATTTATTGTTGGGGCTTCCCGAACTGGGTGGGTGGTCTCCGCGCCTTATTCCTCTGCGTTTGCACCTCTAAGCATCAGACGCTAGCCTTTGACAAATGGGAAACAACTCAAAGCGGTGGTGGATCGCAGCTGGGTTTGGTGTCTCTCGTTGTGTTTACGCTCCTGTGGTGAAGATGTTCTCGTTTGGCAGTGGATCGAGGGTCTGCTATTCGCCCAGAACCATCTGTTCTTCCACACACACTGTATGATTAAGACTTTGAACAGCGAAAAACCTAGTCGAAACTAATTATTTCAATCTGAATCTCTGTCTCTCTCTCTCTCTCTGAAGATTTGCAAGTTGGGGGAAGAGTTGGCTTCGGAGGATGTGACTGAATGAATACTCTGCTCATAGAACGCTTGCAGAAATCTCGTCGGTTAAACACACCCTTGGATTGATATTTGTTATTTCTATTAAGAAAAAGGAATGGATTTTTTTCGCTCAAGGTGCAAGGGACCTGCCCCCAAGTTTTCGCCCAGGCCTGGCGGGAATCAAACCTAGGTCTCTCTCGCTTGCAAGGTTGAGGTGAGTGCTCTAACCACTGAGCTGCACAAAGACAGGTCTCCCAAAGGCAACACGAGCGCGGCAAAAAAGCAGATTCCACTGGGCACGACCGTGTGAGGCAACGTATAGCCTCTCCGTTGTTTAAGTAGGTTTCAATTTTATTAAAGAAAATACAAGCTTTTGAATTCCTACGACGTTCCCTCTGATTAACGAAGGGAGCTGTGCGAGGCGCAGTTTAAACAGGCAAACTAACTAAAGAGTTGATGCTTATAATGAAAGCTCCAGACATACTGGTCGGTTGGTTGTCAAGCCCTGGGCTCCACCAGTTGGCTTCTCACTCAAACACGCCGATAGGACTGACTCAAAGCGTCAGCGCAAGCTGAACCCAGGCTACTGCGGTGAAGTGACATTTACCTAATTCAACTGCAAATTTTACTGATAATTACTGGGTGCCTGACAATGATGCGCTGTGACTTTGTACACTACTGCTGTCCTTGAAACCAGCTTAAGCGCGCACGATTCCCACAGTGTTCTAACTTTTGAAAGGCCAACTCCACCTTCATTATAATTGTAGATAAGATGAAAGGTCACTTAACCATTATACAATAGGATCCATTTAACGCAAGGTTTTCTAGGCTCAGAAACGCCCCAGTTAGCGCCAGCCGCCTTGTGACCGCGCTGAGTCCCTTTGTAAACTCCTGGAATGCAGTGACCCACCTTCTCCCGAGCCATGGTTTCGGAAAAACCTTCTCACCTTTTCTGAAGAAAAATATTTTGTTCGTTATAATAATAATTCTACAGTAAAAGCCAGTTTATCCGACACCCTCAGGACCTGGCCAATGCCGGTTAAAGCGCCAGCCAGATATTCGGCCCCAAACTAAAATAAAATAAAGCATTTCAATGCATTTTCCAGATAAATTCCGGTTAATTGAATGCGGATCTTTTTTGTGCGATGCCTGTTATACGGAAGTTACGGTTGATCGGGATAAACGGGCTTTTACTGTCCTAATAATAATGCTTTCATTTATACAGCGCTTTTTTCACATCTAATGGGAACGCTGCTGTGCACAATTGGCTGCCGCTTTTCGCCCGCAAATGTACAGTCAATTCACTTTACAGTATGTTCTGTGAAGCGCTTTGAGAAGTCGATAAGATGTGAAAAGCTGCTATATCAAATGCAAAGATTCTTATTAGTATTATTATTATTACCAGCACACGGTGACTTTGTTAGGTGGAGGATGCTACGGAAGTTACCATTTTGCACCACGACACCGAGATAAAATAATAATAATAATGATAATCCTTGCGTTTATCAAGGGGGGGGGGGGCGGGGGGAGTGGGGGCTGGGGTTGGGGTTGGGGTTGGGGTGGTGGTGCGGCCAGGCGTGGGGTTGACGGAACCGACTTCCATTCACCAGAAGAAGTGATTATTCACACGACTCGGAACTTTGGCGATGAATCCGGTTTTATTAAGAGTCCCGACGAGGAATACCACAAATTGCTGGGCTCACACAAACACACACACACAGGGCTGGTGACACGGTGATTGCTGCGATATGAATCCCCACAGTTTGTGAACAGCAACAAATACACTCAAGCTGAAGGAACACCAGAAGTACCGCTTTCCTGAAGCTTTTCCTGTGAACTCTTTTCACTTCCTTTTTTTGGCGGAGACCTTTTGCTCCAATTTGCAGTGAAAATATACATCAGTTTCACTTCCAGTGAAGGGATCCAGTTACTTACTTGGACAATCTGCTCATCAGCAAGTAATGCAGACTGCGGATTTCACTGGGAGGTGTGGGGCGGGGTGGGGCGGGGGTGGGGTTGATGGGGGGGGGGGGGGGGGGGGGGGTGGGGAGAAGCTCACAAGCGTGTTCCTCAGTAGCTGTTCGTCAAGAACTATTCACTATAACCTACGTGTAGCTCAGTGGTTAGAGCACTTGCTTTACAAGCCTGAGACCTGTGTTCGAATCCAGACAGGTCAGGCCGAAACCTTGGGCAAGTTTCCTTACTCCACACACACACGCCCAATAATAATGCGTCCGAAAAAAGCACAATAATAAAAATTGGTCATTTCAACCCACGACTGTTTGTGGGGGGGACGCTGCCGTGCGCAACTGGCTGCCGCGTTTCGCCCACAGATATATACAGTCAATTCACTTTACAGTATATTCTGCGAAGCGCTTTGAGACGTGTCGATAAGATGTGAAAAGCCGCTGTATCAAATGCAAGGATTATCATTATTATTATTGAGACACACAGTCACTAGACCGTACAGTAAATCCCGTGAAGCGCCTCGAGACGGTCTCTCAGACATGAAAGACGCTTGGAAAACACAAAGAGGGTCGTTCTCCTTCATGGTAAACCGCGACTGCGCTGTCCGATTCCGAAGTAAATCCAGGTTGGGTTTCCTGTTACGTTGGCTGGTTTTCCAGGGTACCACAGCCGTAAACTCAAGGCAGTTCATCCAACATCCTCCTCCTCCTCCTCCGCCTCCGCCTCTATTCTCTTTCAAGTCAATGCTTCAAGTCATTTAAGAAAGAAAGCCGCTTAGGCTGCTTAATAACACGGCAAAAGCTGGCCTCGTGACTGTTGCGCGCGCCAAGGTGGGGGAAAGAAAAAAAGTGTGAGTCTCGTCAACTGGGCGTTCGCCCTCCACACCTCCACTTTGCACACTCGCGGCATTAAAACGCAGCGCTAATTTCCAACAGGGCCGAGTCAATATGACGCTGAGGTGATTGGCGAGGATTAATCGTGGGCCCTGCAGGAAAAAAAAAAGTGGTAACGAGCGAGCGAGCGAGAGTGAGGAACACCCAAGAGGACAAATTCCTGTAGTGCCATTAGAAATAAACAACAGGAGGGAGTTATTTCCTTTGGCCACTGTAACCGCCTGGCTCAAAGCTCAGAGGAGCGGTGAGATTGCCAAGGCCTGGCCTGCTCTGAAATCCCTCTCTTACCATTTGTCTTCATTATGGCTTTTTTTTTTAATCACAAGCTCGTTTGTGCCATGTCTCTGCGCAGCCCTTGGGTATTTCTCAGCTGTGATAAATCACCTTCCACTTCACAAGTCGCTAATCAGTGCGCTCAAGGAAGAAGAAGAAAAATATATATATATATATAACGTCCCAACGGCCGAAACAACGCGATGGAACCCTTACAGGTCTCCTGACCCACAAACTCTTTCGGCAGCCATTCCCCCCCCGCCCCACCCAACCCTCCGCCCGTGGGAATGGCCGAGATGCGTTGTCGTTGGGAGCCCATCGGGGGTCTACCCTCCCGCAGTTTCGAACACGTTGTGCCTTTCGTCAACTTCATGCCCATCGATTCGAGAGATTGATGACGATCCTGGGGATGGGACTGGCGGTCATTGAATCTCGATCGCGTACCAGGATATTCGCACAAACTCGGACTCGACTTCAAGGTGACGCGATCGGGTTATTAATAATAATACCGTAGTAATAATCCTTGCATTTGATATAGCGGCTTGTCACATCGTATCGTCGTCTCAAAGCGCTTCACCGAATATTACCGTAAAGTGAATTGACAGAATATTTATGGGCGAAATGCGGCAGCCAATTGAGCACAGCAGCGCCTCCCCCCCCACCCCACACCACCCCCTCCACCCCACCAATTCCTCACAAACAGTGGTGGATTGAAATGACCAAATGATTATTGTGTTTTTTTGGGGAGGGATTATTATCAGGCGTGTGTGTGTGTGTGTGTGTGTGTGTGTGGAGTAAGGAAACTTGCCCAAGGTTTGGCCCTGATCTGCCTGGATTCGAACACAGGTCTCACGCTTGTAAGGCGAGTGGCTCTAACCACTGAGCTACAGGAGTTCCAACACTGAAGCATACATCGAGTATAAAACAGATGGCTCTAAATTCACGGCCGGCCTAGCGTTGTACAAAATACCAAACGAGGGAGACCGCAAAGGGTTCCAAATAACGTACAGAAACTGCACAGGCTGACGGACCAGGAAGTTCCCAGGTTCACTGCCGGTCTGTCTGTCTGCCGAGTTAGCGGACCTCACTGAGTTAAGGTTGGCAGAAGGGACCCTGTGAGCTGCCTCAGGCTAAAGGCAGACAAGAAGCCTGCTGCCAATCCCTAGCCATTCAACCTTGCTGGAAAGCGCAAGTGTGAATGTGGACGTCAGTGTGAAGGCAGGATCTGACTTGGCTGTGTTCAACCGACACCACCACACACACCCACATATACACAGACACATACACAAATACACAGTCGCGCACACAAGACAGACACACGTTACCCCACATCCCTCCTCCCCAACCCTCTCTCACACATGCGCGCGCGTTTGTTGTTGTCATTGTTACCCCCCACATTCTTCCCCTCTACGCCACGTGTCACAGAAAAATTATGGAGGTAATTGAGAGGAAATACAAATGGTTGCAGTGAGGGGCTGTGCGTTAATATTCAGTTATTCCATTATTTTTCTGCAGCAAATTATTATTAGTGTAATTATTTTTCGCAGTGAGTGTGGGTTGAACGAAACAGACCCAATTGTGACGGGTCCAGAAATGATTCCGCAAACCGTCAAAACGCACAATTTTTATGTCAATAATCCTTATTTAACGTGTTCTCTGAAGCGCTTTGAGACGTCTCGAAGATGTGAGTATTGTCAAATGCAAAGATTATTATTATTATTATTCTGTATTACTATTTCACGCAGTGCTAGCCACGCACCAACAGTCTAAAAAGAGCTTTGCGGGGGCAATTGCTGTCGAGTACAGTGACTTGACTGGATTCAATCTCCCTTCAGTGACACACAGCTATAAAAGGCTTGTTGCTAACATGCCTTCTGTGTAACCGCACTGAGAGGCTAATCCAGCACCTCTTCTCTTCAAATCTGTGGCAGCAACAACTCCCGAGGTTCCAGTGACATTCAGAAGCCGGTTGGAGACATTTGATGTGATCAAGCCAACTGGCAACGTTACCGAGTCATTTACCCAAAGGTCCCCCCTGTTTGTTTTCATGTTACCACTCCCTTTCGAACCCCTCGATTCAATTACTCCCCTCCACCCCCTACCCCAGAAGTTATCAGGAAACATGAATTAACCGCCTTGATCCCCTTAAGTCGATGTTTACTGTCTTACAGCAACAAAATGGAAATTGCTGCGGCATCATTCGTTCAAGGGAAATTCAGCTTCAGATCACTCCAGCAATATACAGTACTACACACCAGCTCAGGAGAGGTACAAACACGCAGACACAACGCCCTAAAGGCTGGAGCAGCAGAACCAATCGGGATGTTCTGAAGGGAGATTGAAGCGAGTTTCGGGGGAACAAGAGTGTTAAGGGTTATGAAGAAGAGGCCGAAAAATAGGATTAAAAGATTTGCAGTAATCTGATCAAATGGCAGAACAGGCATAATAACGGCTATGCATTTAAGCACGGCAAGTTTTGCACATTCAAAGTGCTCCGCGTAATTTAGTTTGCAGTGAACGGCAGTGTAGTGACTGCGTGTATTTGTGGGCAAAAACACGGAAGCCAATCCTCGCACAGCAATGTCCCACAAACAGCTATGAGGTGAAATGACCGATTTTACTTGTGGGAACGTTGGCCAGGGACACAGGGAGAAATTCCCTTCTCTTTTTCAAACAGCGCCATGGGATCCTGCTGAATGTCTGCTTGTATAATAATCACAATAATCCTTGTATTTGATATAGCGGCTTTTCACATCTTATCGACGTCTCAAAGCGCTTCACAGAATTATACTGTAAGGTGAACTGGCTGGATATATTCATGGGTGAAACGCGGCAGCCAATTGCGCACAGCAATAGTGCTTTCCACGTCTTCTAGATGTGAGAACACACAGAGAGATGGCTTCAAAGTGTTAAGAACCCCCCACCATCCACCCACCACACTCTCCGGGTTTTGTGGGGGTCGACAGAACTGGAGTTAGAGTCTTGGGCAAGTCTTGGGCCTTAACACCCAATCCACCCGACCTGCAAGGTGCTGAGAACAGCAGCCGACAAACAGCTGATTGCTAGCCGCTAACACCTTCACACCTTGTCAAACACGAAGCGAGTCAGCGAGGCGTTGAATTATGAGAGAAAAATCACTCGCTGCTTTCTTTTTTCGCCTCCCCTACCCCCACCCCACTCCCCTCTCCTCTCCCCTCCCTCCCCTAACCCCACACCCCCCCCACCAGAGCAGTTCCCTGCTCTGAAGCTCAGCGTTTAAAAATAGAACCTTATTGCCGGTCGGCTGTCGGGAATCGGCGTTTCCTGGGCCCAATTAACAAAATTAAAAACGCCTAATGGCTTCCCCCTGTACGGCTCTCTTCACTGGCGGCTATCTGCCCTCGGTGGCCAGGCCTGCTGCCTGCACACAGTCCGGTCGGCGGGGCTGACAGCCTCCCCCCCGCTGGGTCAAAGAGCATTTGTCAAACTGGGGTTAATCAGCAGTAACTTTCGCGCACTTCCCCAGCCTGCCTGCCTGCCTGCCTGCCTGCCTGAGGTGCAAACACTTGTGGTTTCGCAGGGAATTATAACGCACGCGATGTTGACGTCAAGGAGTGTTTGGAGTCAGAACCAGAGATTTATCTTCTCCCCCCCACACCCACCGCCCACCACCACCCACCACCCCACAAAGAAAAGCCCAAATCACAACAAGAATAACAACAACAACTATGCTATTGTAACAAAGCTCAAAGAGTCAGAACTCACTGCCACCTCCCCCCCCCCCCACCCCCCACCCACCCCCGGCTCTCACCAAAGAGCTGTGGTTAAGTCTATCTCCATTAACTGTAAATCAAACTCAGAAATAACTGTCACCAACAACAACAAAACAACAACAACGACACTTGTGTAGCGCCTTTCACGTCAGTAGGACGTCCCAAGGCGCTGGACAGTCACTGCTTCAGACTCGATCTGAGGACGGGGGTGGAGGGGGGAAGGGAACGGGAGGATTAGGAGTTGCCGGTGAGTCCATCAAAGAGGAGAGTCTTGACGCGAGACTTGAAGGAGGCCAGGGAGGGGGGGGGGGGGGGGCGAGCGAGGGCGGAGGGACTGCGGGATGGAGTTCCAGAGGTTGGGGGCAGAGCGGCTGAAGGCTCGCCTGCCAACGGTGGGGGCGGGTGGGTCGGGGGACGTGGAGCAGGCCAGAGCCTGCTGAGCGAAGTGAGCTGGTAAGGGGATAGGAGGTCACGGATGTAGGGTGGGGCGAGGTTTGTGGAGGCCTATAAATGTGAGGATCCTAATCTATATTTGAATCTATATAGCACCGTTCACGTCAGGCGGACGTCCCCAGGCACTAGCTTCCCCTGATTTCAATTTAGAAATTCCCGGATTGAACCCCTTGCTTGTTGCGCCGATTTGAACGCAGCTCGCTTCTCTCCCCTCCTCTCCTCTCCTCTTCCAGTGCGTCTGCACGACTGTTTGTGAGGGAGGCTGCCGTGCGCAATTGGCTGCCGCGTTTCGCCCACACACACAATCTATCTACAGTCAAGAGAGTAGACACTGCGGACAAGCCTTGTTAGGACCCAGCGCTGGACGGCAATGTAGGTACGCAGTTAACCGAGAAAACTATGGCGAGAAAAGTGGACCGCGGTTTATCACGTGCAGTTTTAACCGCACAATATTAAATGAACGCTGTGATTCACTCTGACGATTAGCTCGCTTGCGCGGGACTTTGCAGACTAGCGGCCGAGAGGGGCTGTTGGAAATCATGGGGACACGGATCTGCACAGAGCCCCCCCCACCGCACCCCACCCCCTCTCTCACTCTGTCTCTCTCACTTGCCCTCTTAGGCAGGAATCCTCCTGAGTGGGAGCTGTGATTTGACTTCAATCTGTGAGGAAAGGAACCCGGTCTCGACAGCATGGCCCGGGTCAGGCCTCTGGGCTCCAGCGCCTCACAGGTGTGACCTTCACTCTTACGTCACTGTACACGTGAGCACCAAGAGAATGTCTCACTGTCTTGCTCGCCTGGCAGAAAAGCTGATAGAAAACTCAGCTGCTCTGAGCGATAAGACTCCTGGTTTGGGAGGGTGTGGGGGCAGGTATGAGGGCTGAAGGGTGAGGGGTGAGAAGGGCTCACACTGAATAACAAATCTTAGTTGTGCAAGACTGAAAAAACATAAATAAGAATAAGAATCCTTGAATTTGATATAGCGCTTTTCACGTCTTCTATCCTGAGATATTATGATCTTCTAGTAGAAATCTATCCCATTTATTCGTGGAATTCTGTAGCTCAGTGGTTTAGAGCCCTCGCTTTACAAGTGTTCGAATGCGGGCATATCAGAGCGAAACCTTGGGCAAGTTTCCTTGCTCCTCACACACGCCTAATAATAATCCCTCCAAAAAAACAACACAATAATAAAATTAGTCATTTTGATCCACGACTGTTTGGAGGGGACACTGGGGGGAAAGGACAAATTTGCAAGCTATGGGGTGGGGGGGTGGGGGGTGAGGAGAGAACGCGAGGGAGTAGAGGGATTGACTTGGACATGAACCCCTTTCAAGAGCCCGGCAAAGAGACGGTTGGGCCAAATCGCGCCGTATAATTCTACCGTTCTCCATGTGTGTTTTTGTTTCTTTCTCTCTCCCTCCAATTCCTTGCTTTTCTTCCTCCGAATGATCTGGTAATTTCCTCTCTTATCCTCAAGCCCTCGAGGTGACTGCGAGCGCAGCAGCCATTTGGCCTTTTATTATATGTAAAGTTCACAACTCTTTTGCCTCATCTCTTGATCCTATATCAAAACACCAGCTGAAGAAGCGCTTCCTGTCTGGGACTGCCTTGCGTGAGTTAGTCCTTCGCTCCATCAGCTGCCGGACTTAATCCTTATTGTGAAAAAAAACGTCCCACCAAAAAGAAGAGAGTCTGGTTGACGTCCCACCCAACTCCCCCCCCCCCCCCACTCCCCCCACCCAGCAACCCCTCCCCACCCTGCCCCCAATACATCCCAGTCCCGACAACCGGAACTGTCTGAGGAAGTATGTTAATGGTTACCAAACGTTTGGGAACTGTTTTGGCTTTTAGTGAACGAAACATGTGTTAAACGCAGACAACATTGGCAATCGCCACTTGACCTTGTGACAGGGGAGAGGAGGGTGGGGGTTGGGGAGAGGAGGGAGGGAGGGAGGGGTGGGAGGGAAGGAAGGGGGAGGAGGGAGTGGGGGGCTCACAAATTTCTGGAAACCACAAACGCAACCAGTTACTATAAACCAGTGAAGGCATGAGTAGACTGAAGGGAGATGGGAGAACGCACTGATTTCCAGATGTTTGACAAACTGCTACAGAAACATTGGAGAAGGGGGTCAATGGTTTCCGTCACGGCTCCATGGGGTTCCTGGCAAGAAAATCACGGAGCTCTCATAGGCACTGGGATTCTAAACAGCTGTCAAACTAGTTAGCATGAAAGAGGAGGGGGGAAATTAAATGAATCGAATGCCTCAGCTGAGGTCGAAGGCATGAATGGGTGTATGTGTGTGTTTTTCTTTTCCTCTTTTCATTTTTTTTATATATTAAAAAAAAAGTTTTCTGACTGAATGTCCTCCAAATTTCCCACGATTCTCCTGTAAATTAGTCTCGCCCCTCCGGATGCGTCTCTCTCAGAATCTCTCTGGGAACACCTTCTGTTTGATTCCTGCCTTCGGGAAGGATTGGCTGATAGATTGCACCCGCCTGCCCGCCTGCCCGCCCGGCATCATTCGAAGGGAAAGTTAAAACAACAACAACAATGTTTTTATCGGGCCTCCTCACAACAGAAGGGATCAGAGAATTTCACAATTAATATTAATAATAACGATAGCAGTAAATCTTGCACTTGACATAGCGCTTGTCGCGTCTTCTGGATGTCTCAAAGCGCTTGACGGAATATACTGTAAAGTGAAATTGGTTGTATATTTTGTGGGTGAAATTTGCCCTGTCATGGAATTTCCCACTGTTGTTTGACCACCAACTCTCCCTTAAACCAACTCTATATGCAGAGAATCTATCCATCTTTTCCAATGATGAAAACACATGAGTATTGCTCCCTCGTCTTAGGCGTCTGACATAATACAGAGCAATTTAAAGGGTATCAATCCAATGAAGGATCGCATGTAGGATTGTAATAATAATAATAATCCGTGCATTTGATACATATAGCGCTTTTCACATCTTATCGACGTCTCAAAGTGCTTCACAGAATGTTCTGTAAAGTGAATTGACTGCATTATTTTGTGGGCGAAACGCGGCAGCCAATTATGTTGGGAAATCCCATTTGCGGCTGGCTGACTGACATGGCCAAAGTTGAGGTGAGGAGGAGCCCTGAGTATAATTGTTACTCAACAAGTCAGATGAAGCTTAAGATGCGTGCGTGAATGTCACGCGATGTTCACGTTCCGGATTATATATCCGTTGCACGAGAGGCATATCAGCTTGCTTGGCGAAGTCAAAGGAATTATACACAATCGGCAGAGATTTAATTGTACTCATCTGATATTGATCATTGTCAACACTGGTGCCACAACAACCTACACCGGGTGATTCTGTCTACAAATGACTCCAAAGAACATCGCCAGCAGGCTGGTTTCCACAAGGCCGGCCGACTCTTTATACCTTTCTGTCTCTCAGTTAAAGGACTACTGGAAAGGAGCCACTCGCCTTACAAGTGTGAGACCTGTGTTTCGAATCCGGGCGGGTCAGGACGAAACCTTTGCTTACTCCACACACAAGTCTGATAATAATCCCTCCAAAAAAAAAACAACCACAGTAATAAAAACTGTTTATTTTCAATCGACGGCTATTTGTGGGGGGACGCTGCTGTGCGCAATTGGCTGCCGCAATTCGCCTCATAAATATACAGTCAATTCACTTTACAGTACATTCTGTGAAGCGCTTTGAGACGTCGATAAGATGTGAAAAGCGTTATATCAAATGCAAGGATTATTATTATTATTACTTTTGGACTGAATTTCCAACTTTACAGATTCAAAGATGAAATTCTTCTTCCGAAATGTCTCGAAAGGATCACTATAGTCCCCCTGGCTCCATGACAGCAACCTTCCGTTTGACAAGAGATACATCCATTGCATAGTTAGTTCAATTAACGCTAGTTTATGCAGGACGAAAGACTGGAATGCAGTACAGGACCTGCTAAGGGCACTAGCAGATATACTCCTGACGAGAAAAGCGCGATATAAACGTACATTGTTGTTGGTTTTGAGCTGTGGAACTCGTCAAAATACTCTATTTCACATTGGCACAGGCTCACTCTAAAGGTACAGGTTGAACGCTCCCAGGCATTAGCACAATTCATAGTATTCGAACAAACAGGTGTAACTTAACATAGTTAATGTGATCCATCCCGACTTGCCTGTTCCCTCCGCTCAGCAGGCTCCGCAGCCTGATTCATGTCCCCCAGCCTTGCGCGCCCTCCCCCCATTCGCCTGTCGGCCCTTCAGCCTTGCCTCCCCCACCCTTTAGATCTCCATCCCACTGTCCCTTTGCCTTGCTCTCCCTTCCATGCCTCTTTCAAGGTCCATCTCCAGAACCTCCCCTTTTCAATGGTGTTCCAAAGAACTGCACCTCATCAAAACAGCCGTTAGCAGGCGGCGACAGGTTACACCATTACATTCCGTCGCCATCAACCCAACAAACGCTGACTCCAACATTAACAAAGGCTGGTTGGGCTATGCGAGGGTGGGGAGGGGGGGGGGGTTGGGGGGGCAATGAGTGATTGCTCCATTCACCTGCCAGCTGAGCTGTCTGTGCCGTGTGTGGCCAGGTCCGCGGTCACGATACAACAGACCGGAACCCAAGGCCCGGTTCTAGCGCAGAGCCAGAGAGAGAGCCGCGAGTTCGCTGGACCCACACAAAACCCTCTCTTGTTGGAGGGAAGTCGCATTTGAACTTTTGTGTGTTTTTGTTTTGATTGAAGTGTTTTAACTCGAGAGATAGAAATGGGATTGACTAGAGAGGGTCAAAGTCTTTCGAGTGGCGGTTGCCATGCGAACAGAGAGAGACAGGTTCAATCACTCCCATTTCCTAAAACTCTTATCTGCTACTTATGCTGAGTGGATGCTTCAGATCCCGGGTCACGTAGAAATACGAAGGGCTGGTTGTCTTTGCTCTCGCCTTGCGTTCACAATGGGTTTTACTTAACAGATTCCTCCTGCTGCTGCCGCTATGGAAAGTAGTTCAATCAATGAACATCAGCCGCATAGGAACGGTTAGCTATCTTTCCTTTGACTGCTTTCCTTCTGTCCTTCGCATGACTTCCTCTGGGAATACCATGAGACGAACCACCTGCAGCACACAGCAGCGTTGGCTCCCCCACCTCCTCCCCCCAACACCAACAAAAAACCTACAGAGTTACTCAACCGGCATGAAATGCACTAAACCCAGGCAGTCCATGTAGCCCCGAGAGCCCTTAGCTTTGGAGTTAAAAAAATACTAGCGACAGGAGAAACAACAGGGCGCAGACGAAGCCAACAGCGCAATTGGTATAGAACAGGGAAAGTGTTTGAAAGAGGAACTGGCCACGTTCCTGGAGCTTCAAAGGCCTTTGTTAATTAGCTGATGGGGTAAGTAGGTCAAAACTTTGGGGTGGCTGGATAGGGAGCTTAAAGGTTGGTCCAAAAGTACACGCACTGCCTGAAACTGTTATGTGTAACTGTAAGATCCAATCTCTGCAACCCAAAATTTTATTATTATTATTATGTGGCCAAACCATGGTCTGCAAGCCAGACTGACCCCCACAAACCTTCACACCAGTACAGGCAAATCCATGGTCAACTAATCAACGTGTTTCGAGGTTGATGGCATAAATCAAGAAATATTCAATCAAGAAAATATATCTTGGTGTATGACCTTAAAAGATGGCCAACACTACATTGGACAATTTGGAGTTAAGGGCGTTTGTTGGGCACGAGCTTCCACGCTACCCACTTCTCCCCCCCTCCCCCCACCCCACTCCCAAACCCATGGATCTATCACACGCAGTCTCAGGAGTCCAAGGATTGACACCGGAAATAATTGCTTCCACCATCTCGACTTCAAAGTCTTATCTCATCACTTCAGTGAAAGGGTAAGTCTGCCCATAGGAAAATACTCAGCAGCTGAAACATCCAGCACAAGTGGCTCCAAGTGGCTCCTACTCGTTGGGAGGGACGGGTTGGAGGAAACCTGGCATCTGTGTGGCTCCAGGCACCAGCGCTGTCTGCTCACAAGTTCTCTCTAACTTTGATACCAATTCTACTCTGTGTTCAATCAATAAGGTCAGGCGTATTATTCTCTAACAATGGAAACAATCCACTCGAAAAGGATTTCGACTCCCCTCCTCTCTGCCTGTGGCCCCCATGGGATTTTTCTCATTTCGCTCTTCATGCCTGTTTGCCATTTGCAACCACATAAATGGTGTGTATTAATGGAAAGAAAAAACTGGGAGATACAGTTACAATGAAACGCACTAGTCAGGAATAAGTAAAAGATCACAACAGCTAGCTTTGCGGACGGGATCGTAATAGAGGGAACGAGAGAGAGGGAAAATGAATGCAAGAAACTTCAAAGGCCAGTGGGCAAAGGGCTTCCAAGATCAGATAGGTTTCTAACTGAATAAGGATGGAGATAGAGTGCACACTGTTAAGCCTCCCGTGCGCAATCGGAACGGAGTAACGTTGCCTGTGAACAGACAGACCCCCCCCCACCTCCCACACCCCACCCCACCCCCGCCCCGCGACGACAGCAACTCACAGACGTTAATCCATTCGCTTCTGACAAACTCCCTTCAAATTTTGAGGAGCCTTAGTCACGTTTGCGAGTGAGGAACACACGGCAAACATGGCCTAAACGTGACTAGGACATAAATAATAATAATAGTAATCCTTGCATTTGATAAAGCGCTTTTCACGACTTCTAGACGTCTCAAAGTGCTTCACAGAATATTCTGTACTGTAAAGTGAATTGACTGTACATATGTGGGCGAAACGAACGAACGAACAAACGAACGAACGAACGAACGGAAGTGCTTTTTTCACTGTAAAGGCAGTTTGATTGTGCAAGGAACCGAACAACAATCTGCACTTATTGAGCCCTTTTTCACGTAGGGAGTTTCGCCGCGATTTACAAAGGCCAATCTCAACGCAACTCTAGAACACTCTTCCTCTCCCTCCACCTTGTCCCTTTCCTTTCCCATCTTCAGCTCGGGGGGAGGGGGAAGGCATTGGGGTAAGGGAGGGTGGGTGGACGGCGGGGAGGGTAGGAGTTGTGGCCGAAGGACACAGGAGGGTCTTGAGACGTGCCCTGAAGGAGGCTGATAAAGAGTTAATAGCAAGCAAACTCACCATACTCGCAGCAGCGCAAGTGAAAGGTTACTGTGAACAATCATTTGTTTGAAAAAAACACTACATAAACATTTTTCCGGATGCAATTTTCAGTCCAAGGCTGCATTTCCCAGTAGAAATCAGCGGCTAAAAAGGAAATCATTTGGTGCTGATAAGTGCCAAATTGTATCCTTGTTTTCCTGCTCTGGTTTACTTTTACTGCAATAGAACTGCTGCGTTCGCCTCGCTCTTGACCGAACAGCTCCAAAAGTAGCCCTCCCTATCCCCGGTCCTATCTCTCCCGCAGTCTGCAGATCATCGCAAGTCTCCTTAGACGGACTGGGCATCGGACAGTTTGGAATTTCAGGTCCTGTAACTAACTGACGATATATTGGAAACACGATTTCGCCGATTCCAATGCGAACGAAAAAGCCCCTTCTTCTCTCTCTCCCCCACCTCTCTCTCCCCCACCTCTCACCTCCAAACCCCCCCAAACCCCCCACCGTCCACGTAGCTCAGTGGTTAGAGCCACTCTCGCCTTACAAGTGCGAGATCTGCGTTTCGAATCCAGGCAGGTCAGGGTGAATCCGTGCGCAAGTTTCCTTACTCCACACATACGCCGAATAATAATCCCTCCAACAAAAAACACAATAATAAAATTGGTCATTTACCCTCACAGTACTCACCACCCAAATCTAGCCTTAAATTTGAGGCCACTGATTTTCTTAAATTCTCTCGACAGCGCAAGTAATTCAATCGAGCCTGATTTCAACAATTTCCCAATTCTACGTTCTGAAATAATAAGAAACCATCTATTTGATATAATAAAATAATAATCCTTGCATTTGATAGAGCGCCTTATCACGTTGTCTAGACGTCTCAAAGCGTTTCACACAATGTACAACAACAACTTTGATTTGTACAGCGCCCTCCACGCCAGATGGCGTCTCAGAGCGCTTCACAATAGCGGATCCCGGGACCGAGCCAGGGGCAGGGGTAGAATGGTCACCAAAGGCGCCGTCGAAGAGAAAGGTCTTCAGCTGGGACCTGAAACTGGGAAGAGAGGGGGGCGAGGCGAAGGGAGGGAGGAAGGGAGTTCCAGAGCCTCGGGGCATAGTGGCTGAAGGCATGGCCACCGAGGGTGAAGCGGAGGATACGGGGGACACGGAGGAGGCCAGATCCGGTGGAGCGAAGGCAGCGGGTTCTGGTTTGGGGAGAGAGGAGATCAGAGAGGAAGTGGGTTGGGTGCAGAGGAGTGCAGGGACTTGGAAAGCTTACATGGACATGAAAAGGGATTTGGCCGTACATTTATTTGTGAGCGAAACCCAGCAGCCAATTGCGCACGGCAGCGTTCCCAGAAATAGCCGTGGATTGAAGCGACCGATTTCATTACGGTTTGTTTTTCCAAGAAGGCTTAAGAAAATGAGGGGATCGAGTGCCCATGTACCACTCCCCCCTCCTATGCAGGGCAACGGAAGGTGCCAACCTTTCACGTTCAAGCTGAAGGGATTTTAACCTCCATTAAGAGTAAGCCAAAGTGATCCACTCGCCTATAAACAACAGTAAGTGAAAACGAGAAGCTCCCGTTAATGTGCAGTCGGGAATCACACACTGCGAAGCGTCACACTCTCTGCGTCGGGCATTGGGCAGGCTTCACAGCAGCATTTTCTGCACCGTGTCATTATGTTAACTAAACATTAGTGTAGGTTTTAGTTTAATCCCAGACTATTCTTGGCCATATGATCCCCCTCGTCTGTCAAAGCATAAATCACGAGGATTAATCCTTTGCCCTTCCTCGCTCGGGTGTCATTCATTCCGAATAATTGTCGTCCTGGTTAAAGAGGCTCAACAGGAGAAGGCAAAGGGTTAATTAAAACAACGGCCTTTCATCCGGTTTTCTCTGTTAAATACAAATTAGGCTGTAAAGTAAATGGATCGTTTAACCCTTAAACGGCCAGGACCATATTCTTCAAAAAAAACCACAAGAGACAGAGTCTCAGTTTTTCCACAGAGATCCCGCAGGTTTGTAACTGCGCTACGGTAATACTTGGTGCGTACCTTTATGTTTAAAAGTTATAATTTTTTAACGCTAATTAGAGCGAACCTACAATCTTTGAAAGTTACACAGACGAACCGCCAGTGTTTCAGACCTTAGGGCTGTGAGTTGTAGCATACAAGGTGTGGGTTGACTATATCGGTGAAGAGATTCTGTGGAAAGCGCTGCAAGTGTCAATGAAGTTGAACGGTTAAAGAAATAAAACTGTCTCGATGAATTTTTCTTTGGGAAACACGGAGCGCTTTCAAAACTTTAACTAGAGTTTACTAAGCACTTGATTATAGGCCCGACATTATTGACTCTGCAATTTCCGTAACTTTTGAGTGGACTTAACACCTCTGTCCATTTTACAGCGGCTTCATTTGGTATAATAATCCTTGCATTTGATACAGCGCTTTTCACATCTTCTAGACGTCTCAAAGCGCTTCACGGAATATACTGTAAAGTGAATTGACTGTATATTTTTGGGCGAAATGCAGCAGCCAATTGCGCACAGCAGCGTCCCCCACACAAACAGTCGTGGATTTAAGTGACCAATTTTATTATTGTGTATTTTTTTTGGAGGGATTATTATCAGGAGTGTGTGTGTGTGTGTGTGTGGAATAAGGAAACTTGCCCAAGGTTTCGCCCTGATCTGCCTGGATTCGAAACACAGGTCTCACGCTTCTAAGGCGAGTGGCTCTAACCACTGAGCCACAGGAGCTCCACAGGATGCTGCAGGACGCGAGCGACAGTGTGTTTTGCGGGCAAACTTTTCTGCCACGGAAAACGAACCATCAATTTTTATTTGAAGGGATTGTTGTTGGCCAGGGGTGGGTTGGTGGGGGGACAGAGAGGGTTTGGTGGGAGGGAGAAACCGCCTCGTAATGAGAGTCACAAGAGCCGCGTTTTAGAGCAATGAAGCAAACCAAACGGCTCTCCTAACTCTCCCAACACGCTGCGGTATTGAGTTGCGTTGGAAGCCGCCGTAAGTGCTTTTATCACATAGTAAGTGATTTGTCTCCTGTTTCCCAGTTTGCCAGCTGATGGCTAATTGAATTTAATTTCAATGTGTCGCTGATGAACTTGTCAAAAGCTGCCGAGGTGAATGATTAAATGTGTTGCGAGGCGCCGATGGGCCGAAAAGAGAGCACAGAATACTCAAGAGGAGATCTGCTACTCTTCACATTCACGTTCGGCCCAATAAAAGCCCAGTAACATTTATAATAATAATAATAATACTCTAACAATACTCCTCACATTTGACATAGAGATTTTCACGTCTTCTAAACGTCTCAAAAAACGCTTCCCAGAATAATACACAGTAAAGTGAATTGACTATGTATATATAACCTTGGGCAAGTTTCCTTACTCCACACGCCTAACAGTAATAATACTAATAATAATCCTTCCAAAAAAAATCACAAATTGGTCATTTCAATCCACGCCTGTTTGTGGGGGACGCCGCTGTGCGCAATTGGCTGCCGCGTTTTGTCCACAAATATACAGTATAGTCACTTTACAGTATATTCTGTGAAGCGCTTTGGGACGTCAATAAGATGTGAAAAGCGCTACATCAAATGCAAGGATTATTATTATTAATAGTAGTATTATTATATGTGGGCGAAATGCTGTTTAAGTCACGGGTAGCAGTCTAGAGAATGTCCAATACAATTTGCTACTCTTTTTTTTAAAAAAACCTGTCTTTGCTCTCCGACGAAATCAAAGGCAACTTCCACTGGTTAGGATATATCAGTTCAATAAACTGTCCGTTTTAACTGCACTATGTTTTCCTAGATGCGACTGTTCACGTGAACCCTGCCATACACTTTTCGCAGTTCCCACACCATTACCCAGAACAGTTGTTAAAGCAGCAAGAACGCTGCCTGGAAAATGCAGAGATCGTGCACAAAAAAAAAGGTTCTGTTACGGTCGTCGGAAATGTTTCTGTCTCCTGATGTAGGGAAATGTGGATGTGGTCACATTCATTAAGAGAATAAAAACCTGTTGTTTGTATCCTGTTTCTCATTGCTCGCACACACACACACATACACACACATACAAACACACCAACACACTCACACACACACACACACACACACGTTCAAGAATGGGGGGGCCAGACAAATGTAATCTTCAGTTTCCTGTCGGGGGCTTGGAAAAGAAAAACAATCTCTGAGAGGAAACATTCGCAGCAGAGAACTCGTGAAAAACAAGTGTCCAGCAATAAATTTACAAAAATAGCAAGAAGGAAAAGAGACGGAGAAGATACAGAGCAACAGAGCCCAGATGTAAAGACCAGGGGAAGAGCCAGGACAGGACAGCAACACGCAGACTCCATATCATAAAAATAATAATCCTTGCATTTAAAAACATTTGCGCTTTTCACGTCTTGAGTGAATTGACTGTATTGACTGTCTCCTGTAGCTGAGTAGTGAGAACACTCGCCTTACAAGCGCGAGACCTGGCAGGTCAGGGCCAGTTGCCTCACTTCACACACCTAATCGTAATCCGTCCCCAAAAAACGCAATCATTTTTAAAAATCGGTCATTTCAATCCTTGACTGCTTGTGGGGGACGCTGCTGTGCGCAATTGGCTGCCACGTGTCGCCCACAAATATACAGTCAATTCACTTTACAGTATATTTTGCGAAGCGCTTTCGATAAAATGTGAAAAAGCTGCTGTATCAAATGCGAGGATTATTATCATTATTGTTATATGTTTGTGGGCAAAAGCGGGAGTCAAATGCGCACGGCAGTTTTGAAATCGATCCTCTCCGGGACAGGCAGCCAGTGCAGTCTGGCAAGGGCTGGGGTAATGGGGGAGCGGAGTTTAATTCGGTTAAGAATTGTGGATGACCTGGATTTTATGAATGGTAGCGGAGGGGAGACCGGCAAGCAGGGTATTTGAATAGTCCAGCCGAGAGGTGATAAAAAGGCACGGAGCAGGATTTCGGCAGCTTTTGGGGTGAATTCACACCCCCACCCTTTCCTCTCCTCCGTTTATTTTGCTGGGCGGGGAATGGAGCCCGAATTATCAAATGCACATTAATCCTTTTAATTCCGCAGATTTCTGATGTAAAGGAAGTTGTAGGAGATAAAAGAACAGCATAAAATATGCAGCTCCCACGATCACAGTGTACTGAGAGACACAGACACAGAAATCCCTGACCTTCCGAGCAAACATTTCCAGATTTTATCAGGATAATTTATACTGCGTTCTCAAGAGAGCAGAGACGTTTATTTCCTCAACATAGCTTTATCCCTTTGAGGACTCCCCGGCAATTTTCAACCAGGTTTAAAAATACAAAGAATGCAGAAATTCTTTGCTTCCATTTCCCCCCCCCCCCCCACCACCACCACCCACCCCCCGCGCACCCCACTCCCCCGCCCCCCCCCCCCCCTCCGCCACCACCACCGCAAAACAAATATGCAAAGGTTTTCAAATGACTTCACTTGTCACAGCTGCGTTGTTTTTTGTGTGGGGTTGTTTACCGATCATGATAATAATCCTAATAATAATCCTTGTGTATGATGAGAGCTGCTCATGGTATTGAGAAGTCTTCACGGAATATATTAACCGTAACAATCCTTGCACTTGATATAGCGCCTTAACATACATTCGAGACGTCTTAAAGCGCTTCACAGAACATACAAGTGAACTGACTGCATATTTTCTGGGTGAAACGCGGCAGCCAATTGCGCACAGCAGTGTCCCGCATATAGTAGTGGATTGAGTGACCAATTTATTATTTTTTGAAGGAAATATTACCCCCGAAAAAGGACAGTGTGTGTGTGCGTGCGTGTGTGCACTGGCGTGCGTGTGTGCACTGGCGTGTGTATAAGTATGTGCGATCCAAGGTGATGCCTCAATATTAACGATTGGCATTTCCTAAAACAATTCCCGACTACATCCACTCCGGGACAGACTGGGTGGGCGCTGGACACAAAGGCAAATTCCAAACAGGGAGCAGAAGGGAAGTGAAACCTGGAACTGGGATAAACAGTGGACTCGTCCGAAAGCTCTTTACATAAAAAAAGTTGCCAGACGAGCTCTCTGTCCTCTCCCTGATGTGTCGTAGATTTCTTAATTTCACAAGTTTCTCAGACAAAATTAAATTTCCCTCCCCCTCAACCACAAGTAACGACAAAGTAGAGATCTCACGGTCCCAGTCCACTGTCTTATTACGATGCAGGATTTTTTACACGATCGCAGTACGATATTAATTTTGCACTGTAGCTCAGTGGTGAGAGCACTCGCTCTTAAAAGCGTGAGACCTGTGTTCGAATCCAGGCAGATCAGGACGAAACCTTGGGCAAGTTTCTTTACTCCACACACATGCCGAATAATAAACGCTCCCAAAAAAAACACAATAATAAAATTAGTTGTTTTCAATCCACGACTGTTTGTGGGGGACGCTGCTGTGCGCAATTTGCTGTCGCATTTCGCCCACAAATATTCAATCAATTCACTTTACAGTATATTCTGTGAAGCGCTTTGAGACGTCGATAAGATGTGAAAAGCTGCGATATCAAATGCAAGGATTATATTATATTAGATGTATATTATTAATTTTGAAGGATGGCTCTTTCGCTGTTGTGGCGGTGAAACTAATAAGATCCGTTATCAACCCGTTCTTAACAGAAAGCTCTGTCCACTGGCGAAGGTCGCGGAGGTGAACACGATCAGATATTTTTGTCCTTTCACCCAGAGTGCAGGCAACACGGCAACAAAGGGGAGAGGGAAATGGATATAAAACGCATCGGAGAGCAAAAGGAGCCTCACATATTTCTCACATTCCATTCCTAAAACTCCTGTCAAAGGGGCCTTTATTTCAGTGATGAGAATAACACCTTTCATGCCTTGTTCTAGGTTCCCCCCCCCCCACCCAACCCACCGTTCCCTCCGACCCCCCCCCTCCCTTCCCACCCCCTCCTCTCGTCCTTCCCATTGTCACATGTATCTGTTACCAGGAAGTAATTGCGATTAAAGCTAATCTTCCTGATAAAAGAATAAACAAAGGTTTCCTCTGTCGCCGTCGGCCAGGTGAGGGAGGAATGATCCAATAAGGGAGAGAAATGCATTTGTTCAAACACCGAGCAGGAAATTAGCCGGTGAAAGAGAGCTCTTGGAATGATATCTATGCCCAGCCGGGAAACGCAGGAGGGGGGGGGGGGTGGGGGGAACTAAACATTGTACACAAACGCAGCGCCCTGTCAACACGGCAATAATTTGGTTTATTTAAATAATCCTTGTGCACTTCCCATAAATTGTTACAGCGCAGCCATAAAGGCACTGTTTGCAGAATTTATTCCACATGAGCAGAAGTATGATTTACGAGTGGTGGGCTATGCCAATAGAAGAACAATCGGGTGAAGCTACAAACACAACGCACGCACGCATCTCTTCAACCAGTCGCACTATCAAATCCCACACGTACAGCGAGAGTGTGTTCGTTCACGAAGCAGGCAACACGTCTGGGCTCAATGTGATCACACTCTGGCCTGAAACAGTAGCGGACGCTGGAGTGATGATCAATCGGGGGGCACAAACAAATGTTCTTTTCAGGTCATTGGCAAAGCAGTTGGGAGAGTTTGGTTAAAGCAAAGATCCCCCAAATTCCCCCGTCTCCATTTTTTTCAGAAAGTTTATGGAGCATGGCGTAACCCAAAGCACTGGCTCACTGCAGCTGTGAGAGAAAGATTGAAACGAAACTTGGGATTTGTGTTCTTGGGAACGCACCGTTTGTGATTCTTTTTGCATCTCAGTAACGTTTGGCCCACAACTATATAGAGTCAGTTCACTTTGCGGTATATCCTGCAAAGTGCTCCGAGACGCAGTCTGGAAGACGTGAAAAGCTGCTGTGTCAAAATGCAAGGATTACTCTATTTGTTTTTATTAAAAATACATCAGCGAAGGCTGATTCTGATCAGCAAAGCTGTGGGTAACTCGCTGCTACGAGTTTCGTCCGCAGAATACAGTCAATCCGATTTACATTATGTCCTGTGAAGCACTTCGGGACATCTCAACGACATGAAAGGTGCCATATCAAACGCAGGGGTGTTCGTTAATGAGATAATGTAAGAAAACATCAATTCAGTACAGAATCTTTGAAACATAGAACCCAGGGTGTTAGTGCCACTCATTTGCTCAATGAATTCCTGATTTTTAGAATAATTTTGCACAATCCTAAATGTCAAAAGAATATTCTTAAGGCAAACACTGTGCGAAATATCAGGTCTCTCACGTCCCGGTCTCCACCCACCTCACTTTGCTCAACCTTCCCAAACTGGCAGAATAGCCTCGCACTCATCACCTTCAACACAACCGGTCGATTTGTGGAGCTATAGAAATGATGCTTTCGTCCTGTGAACCAAAAGGGCCTCAAGTCCTGAGTAATCCTCTGTTTCTATTGATTACTCGAAGGGTGAAACCTTGGGCAAGTTTCCTTAAATTGTGCATTGAAATGACCAATTTTATTATTGTGTTTTTTTTTGGGGGCGGTTGGATTATTATTAGGCGTGTGTGTACGGAACATTTGCCCAAGGTTTAGCCCTGACCTGCCTGGATTCGAAACACAGGTCTCACGCTTGTAAGGCGGGTGCTCTAACCACTGAGTTACAGGATTATTATTATTATTATTACAGGACCCCACTCCAATACTCAAACCGTACACTTCACGTTGGAAATCGCACGCACAGGGATCTGCCTGCGGATCGGGAACCCAATGATCAATTCAACATCGGGACTCCCCAATGCCTGAGGACAAGTCAATCGGGTCACTGTTAAAACAATTCCAATGCATGAAAAGCAATGAATAGCTGCTGCCTGACACAGCAGAGCTCTGTGCAGACACACGAGAGAATGTGTGCCTGCACACTGCTTTAATGTGGTGTTGGCATGTGTCCAACATTGGTTGAGACTGAACCCAAAATCAGCCACTGTTGCACTCAAGCTCTCTGCCACTCACTATGCCCCTCACATTGGGAGGACGTCTCAAGGCGCTGAACAGTCAGGTCGGGACCCGAGCAAGGGAGAGGGGAAGGGGGGGGGGGGGGTGGGAGGCGGGTGGAGTGGCGGCAGAGAGTTCAGAGGGGAGGGAGAGAGTTGGGAGGGCACGGTCGAAGTGGAGGGTCTTGAAACCGGCCTTGAAGGAGGGAGGGAGCGAGGCGAGGGGACCGTGGGATGGAGTTCCAGAGTGTGGGGGGGGCAAAGAGGCTGAAAGCCCGTCCGCCGATGATAGGGTGGGGGACACGGAGCAGGCAGGAGCCCGCTGAATGAAGGGGGCGGGCGGGTTCGTAGGGGAGGACAGCAGGTCAGAGAGGTGGCGTGGGGTGGTGGGGTGGGGGGGCTAGGCCGTGAATGGCCTTGAAAGTGAGGGCGCAGATGGGGCGCTGGCGGGGGACCTGTGCGATCCATGCTCCTGCTGTCTTAGCTCGAAACCACCTGCACAGCGCAGTGCCAGCGAGACTGACCTGCTTACTGGAACAAATGAATTACCGGCTGAATGCAGCACTGTCCACAAAAAGGGACCAAATGCTAGGGTGACTGATTCCCAGCGAGCGAGCGAGCGAGCAGTGAGCTAAAGGCTTTGGAATGCGTTGGCTCTTGAAATCGACAGATTTCATTAAAAAAAAAAGCCATTGAGTCCCCACTCTCGCACAAGAGTGAGCTTGTTCCGGCCGCCGCGCTGATTCTCTGCAATCTGCTTAAAAGCACCCGACGGGGTGTTGTGGTGATGGTGCTGGTGGTAGAGGTGGTGGGACATCAAAGTCACGCAGACCAAATGTCTCTCAGCCGAGGATCGGGACCCCCAACGTTCTTCTTGACTCAGCTTCACTGACTATCTTGTTAGGCCGAAGCCCACCGGCCTAACAAGACCGGCAGTGCTCCCTCCCCCAAAACCAAATGTGTTGAGAACAACAACAGCAACAACAACAAATAAAAAAAGGTGACGTTTCATGAGCGCCTTTCATACAGGATAATAATAATCCTTGCAATTGATTCTAGACGTCTCAAAGCGCTTCACAGAGTACACTGTAAAGTGAATTGACTGTACATTTGTGGGTGAACCGCGGCAGCCAATTGCGCACAGCAGCGTCCCCCACAAACTTTCGTGGATTGAAATGACCGATTTTATTGTTTTTTTTTTGGGGGGAGGATTATTAGGCGCGCATGTGTGTGTGTGTGGTGTGTGTATGTGTGTGTGTGTGTGTGTATGTGTGTGTGTGGAGTAAGGAAACTTGCCCAAGACTGCGCCCTGACCTGCCTGGAATCGAACCCAGGTTTCTCGTTCACTGGAGAAACAGGGAGTCAAGGTTGTGAAACACGCGTAAGCAAGCGGGGACCGAAGCGGGTGTCAAGCCATGGCTCTGAAGGCTGAGTTGAGTTCGCAAAAGCCCCCACCGACCCGGGATCGATGGTGATATAAACTCACTGCTGAACGGTTCAGCGACAAGACATTTGGGTTTCCATGTGTTTATGCTTTTCCGCCTTCTCACACTGTCCTCCTCCAGCTGACAAGGAGACAGTCTGGTGTCCCTGTGACAGATATATCTACCCTTATCGTCAACTCTGCTCCTCCGTGTCCATCGAGTTGTGTACTTTATTGGGTAGTAACAATGGGGGCCTCCTATCTCCCGCTGTTTCCTTTTTCCCTTCTTGTGATGAGCTGCTACATTTTGGGCTGAGATATTGTCCACTTAAAGTCGCCCGGCCAGGAACAGGAAACCTTTCTCCCACACAAAAGCAACAGTGTCTTGAACGTCGTCCAAGTCTGGCTCGTAACACATGTCTCTGGTGGTGCGGACGTCACGATTCTCCTCTGCCAACGCCAAACGCATCGAAGGTCGCTGGGAGCCTCGGGAGATGGATCGCCTCTTCATTTTGTTTTTCCTTCGCAGTGATCTACAGAATGTTGTACAGAATGCTTTCCGGGGGCACTCGATATATATCGGCTTTAATCCTACCTCTAACAATAGTAATCTTTGCATTTGATGCTGCACTTTTCACGTCTTCTAGACTGTGTCTCAAAGCGCTTTACGGGATAAACCGTAAAGTGAATTGACTGTACAGTTGTGGGCGAAACGCGGCAGCCAATTGAGCACAGCGGCGTCCCCCACAAACCCTTTTTTTTGGGAGGGTTTATATTATTATTGGGTGTGTGCGTTTGTGTGGAGTAAGGAAACTTGCCCAAGGTTTCGCCCTGACCTGACCTGCCTGGATGCGAACACGGGTCTCACGCTTGTAAGGTGAGAGTAGCTCTGATCGTTGAGCTACAGAAACTCCACCTTCACCTGAATACAGACAGCGCACACAATGCGGGCGAACGCAACGTGGCAGCGTTTTGGAGGGGGGCGGGGGGGGGGGGGGGGGGGGGGAGTCGGATTCTGTCAGTAACTTTGAGCGGCTGTCGTCACACTTCA